>JAVYIG010007526.1:33036-101043 GCA_035222895.1 Strongylocentrotus droebachiensis
CTTTTCACTGTTCACTAAGCACCTAGTTATCACTATTTTTTTACTATTTTCTTCACTTTTTTCTACACTATTTTTTCCCTATTTATTTCCTATTTTCAGGTCTGAAAAATAGGAAAAAATAGAAAAAATTGTTTCAAACTATTTTTTTCCTATTACCAAAACTATTTTTTCCCTATTTTTTTCCTTTTAAAAAAATAGGGAAAAAATAGAAAAAAAATATATTTTCGGGACTATTTTTTCCCTGTTTTTCCCTATTTTTTCCTATTTTTTACGACTGGGGTTTGTATGTAAAATGGGCCCTCATCCATGATCTATTCCAAATTAAGGTTCTCTTATGTTTATACATTTAATGTAATATATATATATATATATATAAATATATATATATATTTCTGTTGTCATGGTGAACTAAAATATGTTTTCTTGTACTGTAGTTTATTTTGAAATAAAAATTGCCTTCAAGTTAAATATATGGTATGTACGGTGCCATATTAAAGAAAATAAATATCCGCACTTGGGTACATTCATCTCAATGATTTTGTCATTCCAGAGCAGCGTTTTTTTTCAACTGGGGTGCCGCAAGAGAATGTTAGTAACATGAATTTTTTTTTGGCAAACGTTGATTTTGTGAAAAACAAATATCAGAAACGGGTAGAGTATTTATTTTCATGAGAAAATAAAATGTAAACAAATAATAAAATGTCTTTCTTCCTCGCTAGCTGACAATATTTTGCGAATATATATCTTTTATTTCGACATTACATTGTTACCACACTCATCACAATTATAAACATGATGAATCAAGGCAACGAGAGGCCCGAATATCCTCATATTCGTGTATCAAGGTCATGACCGATTATTTCACTTTATACTCGTGTACATCAGCGGTGAGGCGCCCGCATACCTTAAATCTTTGCTAGTGTGTTGATTAAAACATTATGTTTTACCATTTTGAAAATGTTTTGTCCCTCTTTGTCTTGCTCGTTCACTAAATCAAGAAACAAATGTGCCCATACGTGTGTACATAGCACTTTACGAGTGCGAGATTGATGCAAAATAAATAGTTTGTGAAGAATTTAAGATTGGCGAAACTTTTCATTTCTTAAGAGGGCATGGCTGTGTCTAACAAAAAAAATAACGCTGCACAAGAGAAATCCTTCGTAGAAAACAGCAACGACAGTGGTGTTGCATACATTATAGTTAAAGAAAAATGTGTAGTAATGAGGAAGATCACGCGCAAGTATTTGAACGAATGTGGGTTCATGCACGGTATTTTATGGCTCTTAGCCTTCACAGCATCTCTCAACGTGTCAGATCGTCTTTTGCTATTGAATCCTGATTGTCCTCGGGGGGGGGGGAATTGTCCTCGGGGGCGGGTAATTGTCCACGGGGGGTAATTCCTCAAGGGGTAGTTTCCGGGGGGTAATTGTCCTTTGGGGGTAATTGTCCTCGGGGGTAGTTGTCCTCGGGAGTAATTGTCCTCGGGGTAGTTGTCCTCGGGGGGGGGGGGTAATTGTCCTTGGGGGTAATTGTCCTCGGGGGGTAATTCTCCGGGGGGTAATTTTCCGGGGGGTAATTGTCCTTAGGGGGTTATTGTCCTCGGGGGGTAATTCTCCGGAGGGTAATTTTCCGGGGGGTAATTGTCATTGGGGGGTAGTTTTCCGGGGGGTAATTTTCGGGGGGTGATTGCCCAGGGGGTAATTGTCCTAGAACCCTTCTCTTATGTTATTCTTTGTTTTTTTTTCATTCTATCACTTTCTCTTTCTATCTTTCCTTATGTATTCTTTATTTCTTCAACGTCAGCTCGTAAAAAGGCGACGTGAGGCCGGCCTATGTGTAGACGCAAAATTGCGGGCCCGAGATTATGTGTAACAGGGGTTTAAAGATCTCGAGGCGGCTTCAAATTGCAGGTGTGAGGCCGCCTCCAGGGCCGGCTTTAAAAGCTGACGCGTGTGTAACAGGGGTCTATGTGAAACACTCCCCTGGTACAACATAACCACGAAAATAACATATGGTGAGATTTTAAGCTAGAGGTCATTCAAGATAATTTTTGTTAGCAGGGTCAAGTTTCAGTTTTTAGCTTTTTCTTCAAAAGTATACTTTCTTCTATATAGTTTAAAATTTTAAAGCTGTATAAACCTAAAATGGTGCTCTTACAGCAGTGTTCTGTAGGCTATGTTTCTCTGATTTTGGATTTGTAAGTCTAGTTTTAATCTCGTTATGACCCTGCCTACTGCTCCCAATTTTATATCCTATAGATGTAAAACAGAGTAAGCTGTACGTTGCGTTGATAGCTATGCTGAAAAACAGAACAGGATGTGTTTCATTCCCTGCCAAGTTTGAGCACAATCTGAAAACCCCCTTATACCAATTGTTACAGTGTTATAATCATGCTTCTGCCACTTTGCAAAATACATTCAAGATCAGAGTGCTTGAATAGACTGCACAATTTGTAAACGTTTTTTTAAAAGATCACTACAGAAAAGAATGAAGAAGTTTTGTCTCTCCTTTATGTCTTAAGAACATTTTCGAACCCCCCCCCCCCTTTTCCAAAAAAATGAAAAGAAACAAAATTAGAAAGGAGAACATTTCAGACAAAATTAAAGAGAGTAAAGGGAATAAAGAAAGGAAGCGATATGGCTGAGTGGCAGAGCAGTGGCCTCGAAACCGGTAGGTCTCGGATTCGAAACCAAGTCAATTTGTAGGTGCCCCTCCTTTTTGCAATGAGTGAACCCCTACTTTGATAGCCTCCGCTGCCCCTGCCTCGCAATAAATTATACTGTCCCGTCAAGATGAAAACATTTCTATAATGTTCATCTATGCGAGTGAGGCATTGTTAAATTTATTTGATTAACCTCAACTTGATCACGTTCAACTAGACTTGCTGACGCTGCGTGCTTTTACCTCAAAGGCGGTACTCCAGGGATGGGGGGGGGGAGATAATTGCTTCTACAGAATTATGGGAGGTTCCCCTTTTACTTTCCCAAGTGCTCCTTTTCCTTGTAATAATTCCCCCTTCCCCTTTTAATAAGTGCCGATGTTTACCTCTGATAACTGCCTCTTTTCCTTTCCAATAAGTGCCTATTTCCTTGTGATTAGTGCCCCCATTTTGTTTTATATTAGAGCCCTTTTCCTGTTAATAAATGCTCCTTTCTCCTCCGTTAAATGCTCTCATTAGAATATGATAGGTGCTCCATTTTCTTCATCGAATGCCCCTTTTCTTTTTGTATTAGTGTCCCTTTTCAGTCATTTTCGCTTTTTATTAATAGCCCTTCTCACAAATACCCCTTAACACCAGATATAAGCCCCTTTTATTGTGACACTTGTCCCATTTTCATTGCTGATGGAAACATTTCTATCTTCTGACAAATGACCCTTTTCTTGAAATATAAGAAACCTTTACTCTTTTCATAAACGCCGCTTTTCAGCACTGTTAAATGCCCCAATTAAAATCTGATAAGTGCTCCTTTTTCGACAAATGCCCCTGTTTTATTCTAACAAGTACCATTTTGCATAGAATACTACTACTGACGTGTAGTAGCACTATAGTAGTAATACTAGCTATATTAACAACTACGACCGTATAAACGTCTTTTTTCCTTCTGTTCTGGTAGGTGAATTCGTTGGGTGAGCGCGCTTGCATGCACTCGATCAAAGGTATAATATTTACAACGAACAGAATCTGGTCTATGTATTATAGGCTATGTAAAATCGATTCCTAGTTTCTCGTCCGGTTTTTGAAAATGAGGAGTGGATGTTTCTTGTTTATATCATTGATATTCTGATAAGATGGCCGCTCATACACTGCAAAAACCAGGGTGTTAATTTTCTAACACCAGCACGGAATAGCAAAAAACCAACACCCTTGGTGTTAGTTTCACGTCCGTTTACGTCCGTTCAACACCAACAGTGTCGAAATATATAATTACAAGTTGATGTTTAGTGGATTCGAACAAAATCATTGGACGACAGTTGTCATATGATATGACGTCGTTGTCGTCGTATCGTGCATGCGCATGCGCGAGCTAGCTGTCAAGAATCTCTTCGGGATATCGTGGTTATGGAATTTCTAGTCAAGGTCTGAATATCCTATTTCATCAGCGCAATCATGCCGTTAAGTGTGAAAATTTGTTCTGCAGACAGAAAAGTTAGAAAATTGTTACCACTAAATCCAACAGACATCGGAGGATTATTTGAATTGAGTGTTAAATCATTGGTAATGATTGGAAAAAAATTAGGATTACATTTTACACACCACTGGTGTTGAAAGTAATGGTGTTCGATTTTTTAACAAGAAAACTAGAATTGAACTTTAACACGAAAGGCAGAATTACTTCAACACCAAGAGTGGAATTGATTTTTTTAATTCTATTTCTCATCTTAAAATAATATCATAACGTAACAAGAAACCACAAAGAGAAGGAGGCGGGCGCCAAAAGAATGCTTGTGGGGGCGAGAAGCCGGGAATCATTTTTACATGGCCTTAGTGTGGAAGAATAGAAAAAGCAGTAGTGCCCCCTGAAAAGAATTACTCTTCTAATAGTTCACGCATAATTGATTCCTTGTGAAGTGTAGTGAGGCAGTGATAATATCTTTATGTTGACATTCGTTTTCATAACTATTCGATACATGACATATTTTTACATTTCTTTCGGTTTTGGCATACAGAATAACAGATACACAATGCAAATCTCTCTCTCTCTCTCTTTCTCCCTCCTTCAGCCATCCATCCAGTCATTCTATTTCTCTCTCTCTCTCTGTCTCCCGGCCCTTCTGTCTCTCTCTCTTTCTCATTCAATTAATATTTTAATTTCCCTCTAACAGTAACATTCTTTCACCCCCTCGCTCTCACCCACTCATTAATTAAGAAGAACACACTTGGTGGTGAATAGGGACACAGATTCTATAGAAAATAAAGAGGCCAATTAAAGCAACTTATTGAACGTACAACTTTTAGGAAGACAAGGTGAACTTCAAAGGTTAGCTTTGAGTACAATATACAACCCTACAATACGGAACCGTTTATGGGCAATCACAAGACATCAGTACCAGACTTAAAGGTGAATTCCATTCATATTGAATTAGGTATCGTTAGAAAGGTTATTTTCAGTTCTTCATTTTTGTTTTTAGGTTCATTGTCAATAAACATAAGGGGAAGGAGATATAATGGAATGAAGTTACGAGAATCAAGTTTTTCTGAGAGAATTTCGTCTACGATACCATAAGGAGGTTTGGGCGTGTGACGTCATTCCGTGGACTACTCACAACACGGTCACCGCGCGCGCATTCTATTCGCAATCAGATAGCACTGCAGGGTACATAATCAGCGTGAAACTATAGATGTTATATCGGGATGATAATCATCAGTAAAAATGAGAGAAGACAGCTCAAATGAACTAGAAATGAATAGAGTATGATGAAGAAGAAGTTAGTAGCAGTGATGATGGTAAAGAAAGTGAAGATGATGGTAAAGAAAGTGAAGATGATGGTGAATTGGGCGAATGTAAAGACGACAAGAATGTAAACGCTGATCGAATCGTGATGCGGGAGTTGCAGCTGCAGCTACCCTAGGCCTAGGAAGCTCCGAGACGACGCCTATACGCCAAAGGCGTCGGATCGAGCTTCAGCGGGTGCATAGGGAAACATTCAAACAGCGGGTTGGGCGACATTATCTCAAAATATGCAAAGGGAGTAATTACAATTTTGGCTTACTAGGTTGCTCGACTTCTCTGAGCATCTGGATGGCCACTTGAAATTATAATTTGAAGAAAATTAGTATTCGATGGGGAAAATGGGGGTGATTCTTCGTCCTACCCCAACGATTTTCCTGTTGTATCGTCGATTCAACATGCATGGCGAAGAGAAAGTACCGCACTACCGCGCCGTCTCTTTGCTGAGTTTTTCTCTCGATCAGCAGACATTTCAACTAGACACGAAGTAATTACAAGCCGAGGAATACAACTGTTTTAGCTCACCTGCATTCTGATCGCGGTCTCCTTGCTTAATTTGTTTAAATTGCTTAGATTGACAGACGTTTTAGCTAATTATAACCCGAGAAAAACAACTATTATCTCCCAAAAATGTCACGCTGCAATACACCGAAACACAGTGAACACTGCACTACGAATGGCTGAGCTGAGCTATCGCGAGTTTTCCCCGTGCCACGAGATTCAAGTTACGCTAATTATCAAAACAAAACATAGGCGAAGCCGGTGTGTCAGGATCTGCAAGACGATCAATTTTACAGTACCAAAGGTCAATATTTCAAGGAAACCAAACATCGGGAAGTAACCAATGCTTATATAATTGAAAGAATGTTTATTACTTTATTGTATATTCGATAAAACACTTCATTAAATATCACAAAAATTGCAAAATCTACTAAACAAATGACCCATGTTTGTGTACGTATTTACATTGAAATAATACGTTGTACTTCCGGGTTTAGGAACAGTCCACGGAGATACGTCACATACACTACGTCACGAACGAGAATATCACCGCTTCCGGGTTCCTCTGCTTACACTATTGATCTTTCTAAGTCTAATAATAATTTAACAACACATGCAAATTTCTGTCAATCAATATATTGTATTCCTTATGTCATCAGCATTCCAACAATAGCAAACATGCATATTTTCATCACTTTCTTCCCAATTCACCTTTAATAATATGAAAGCAAACTGAATATAAACTCCGGGTGATACACCTCCCCCCCCCCTCTCTCTCTCTCTCTCTCTCGCAGTACAGTCGGAGAGAAAGACATGCCCTCTTAACCCCCAGCCCCTCCCCCTAAAGCTAGGCTGATAATTTACCACATTATCTAGCTTATTCCAGACAGTCGGTCTTACAATAAACTAATAATATATATTTGTTTAAACCGAAAACAAGGATAAAGAAGGAAACGCTACTTACATGTAATAAAGCCAAATCATATGCACAGCTTATTGGGCGCAGAATATGGCGCAACTTTTTGTTTGGTTACCAATAACTGCAGTTAAAAGATAGAAGTAAAGTTTTTGTGCTACTTGATTTTATACAAAAAGGGATTATGGTCACAATAACCTTTCAGTGTAATTGATTAAAAATAGTGCGCCCCATGATTCACATCCACTGGCAAATATATCTATTTGGTCATTAGATGAAAGGCAAGGTTGCGGAATGTAAGCAACAGTCGGTCGCCATTCCTACTCTTTATACAACCATAATGTGGCAATTTACTCTTTCAGCTTGGACTCGCAATGATTCGTTTCACGGTTCATTCTACTTTGTATATTCTACTGTTCGGGGGATTTAGCGGAGAGAGAGATAGAAGAATATTCTCACCATTACCCACCATGTATTATTCTTCTTATGTGTTCATCGTCATTTCAATGCTATTTGAAATATTTGGATGACAATAAACGACATTGGGGTACTACTTTTACGTACCGTCTCATTGTGGCTATCGCAGGCCAGATAAATTCATCATAACCAGGTTTAATAATACGAAAGAAAATTGAATTTGAATCCTGGGCCAACCAGTCAACCCTCACTCTCTCTCTCTCTCTCTCTCTCTCTCTCTCTCACACTCACTCATTCGTTGTTTTTTCTCTCTTTCTCTCCGACTGGCTCATTCAATCTATTTGGTTCTCTCTCTCTCTCTCAATTGACCTCTCTCAATACAATTGGGTAATAATTGTATAAATGATGTATTTTCTCTTAAATTTATTTCCGATCTACATTAAAGATATCACCAAATTATATATTTATCTGAAACTAAAAATATCAAATTGCCATCCCCCCCCCCCCCCCAACAACAAAAAAGAAGAGGCGGGCGCCAAAAGATTGCGTGCGGGGAAGATAAACTAGTGATATTTACTTAGCCTCACTGTGGACGAAAACAAAAGCAGCAGCGTCCCCTGAGAGAATAGTTCCTCAATGGTTCACGCATGATCTATCTTGTGTAATGTAGTGAGGTAGTTATAAAATCTCGTTATTGACACTCGTTCTCATGACTTTTCAAATCATGGCATATTTCAATTTCTTTCGCTTTTGGCATACATAATAGCTGGTACACAATGACAGTTAATCTCTCTCTCTCTCTCTACTATCGATCTTTCAGCTATTCTCTTTCTCACTGTCGGTCTCCCAGCCCTCTCTTTCTCTTTTCTCTATCTCTTTCACTCAATATTTTAATTTTGCTCTTAGTATACCACCTGTATCTTTTCACCTGGCCCCCTCTCTCTCACTCACATTTACTCGGTCAATGGGCAAACAACTGAAAGCACCCTCCCGCCTAGACACAATTATAATGTTTTGTAAATTCTTTTGGCAGTTAGGACACTTTTTTGCATTTTTCCGAGTTGTGTTTCGCTATTTGGTACTAGAGGATAATCAAAACAAGAAACAACAATTATAGTTTATTCTATTACCTATGTTTTCAATACAATATCAGTTTTTGTCGTTTGTTTTCATCCAGCTTTATGTATAGACAAAATTAGCAACGTTTTTTTTTAAATAAGCAACAATCGTTCGCCATTTGTTCCAACCGTGACGTGGCAAATTCCTCTTTCAGGTAGGACTCATAATAATTCGTGTTACAGTTGATTCAGCTTGGTTGTTTCCACTGTTCAGAGGATTTAGCAGAGAGAGAATGAGATAGAAGTGAACGAAGATGAGTTATTCCTTTTATTTGTTCATCGTCTCTTCAATGCTACTTGAATAATTTGATGACAACAAACATTGCGATACCATTCATATGAAACCGGCAAATATGG
Source organism: Strongylocentrotus droebachiensis (assembly GCA_035222895.1). Classification (NCBI taxonomy): domain Eukaryota; kingdom Metazoa; phylum Echinodermata; class Echinoidea; order Camarodonta; family Strongylocentrotidae; genus Strongylocentrotus; species Strongylocentrotus droebachiensis. The sequence goes on from JAVYIG010007526.1 coordinate 41,796, forward strand.
CAGTCACATGGCAAATAGGTTCATCAGTACCACACTTGATAATATGAAAGAAAACTGAATTTAAACCCTGGACCATACACAACCCCTCTCTGTCTCTATCGCAATACAATCGGAGAAATAGACGTGCCTTCTTAACCCCTCCCTCCCTGGAAGCTACGCCGCTAATTTACAACAATTTGTAGCTTATTCCAGACAGTCGGTCTTACAATAAACTAATAATATATATTTTCTACTTCATGCCAAAAAGGATTGTGGTCACGATAACTTTACAGTGGAATTAGTTGAAGATATAGTGCGCCCTATATTTCACATCCACTGGCAAATATATCTAACTGGTCATTAGAGAAAAAGCAAGGTTGCTGAATATAAGCAACAATCGGTCGCCATTCCTACCCTTTATACAACCATGATGTGGCAATTTACTCTTTCAGCTAGGACTGACAATGATTCGTTTCACGGTTGAATCTCCCTGTTCGGGGGATTTAGCCAAAAGAGAATATTCTCACGATTCTCCAAGATGAATTCTTCTTCTATTCATCGTCATTTCAATGCTATTTGAAAATATTTTGATGGCAATAAACGACATTGTGGTACTATTTTTAAGTACCGTCGCATGGCTATCGCTGGACAGATACATTCATCAGAACCAGGTTGAATAATTTGAAAGAAAATTGAATTTGAACCCTGGGCCAACCAGCCTCTTTCTCTCTCTCTCTCTCTCTCTCTCTCTCTCTCTCTCTATGCAATTGGAGAAATAAACGTGTCATCCCCCCTCTCCCTTTGGATCTACGCAACTGGTTTACAACAAACTATATATATATAGTTTATGATTCTAGAAAGTAGGTCTTACAATAAAAATTAAATAATAACATTGAAACAAAAATGGTGAAGTACATGCAAATACCTCTCATGGCTACCCTTTCCGATGTTTTTAATGGGCTGGTCTTTTGAAGTGCATTATTTATCACAGTCATGATAAAAATGAAATATTTTCAATATGGAGTTTGTATCATTAGTTTACATAATGATGATGAAAAATAGTTGGTTTACAATAATAAACTTCGATAATTTAAAAGAAAAGTGAAATTTAACCCCGGGCCATACTCCCTTAAATTTCTCGCAATACGATATGAAAAATGTTCGAGTCTTGTTGACCCTAACCCATACTTGGGGTTAGGATCAAATTTGCAACTGCTTTACATCTTTATCTGAGACAATAACTCTTTAGTATGATAAATGAAAAAAAACTGGAAACAAGGATGATGAAGTTAATGTTTGTATATAATGTTTGTATGGATACATCTGTTAAGTGATTAGAGACATTATGTGTAAAGCGCTATTATAGCGCTTTACACATAATGTCTCTAATCTTGCAAATATCACATTTTCATACTCACTATGGTAAATCATTGAATTTTAAAAGACCAGCCAATTACAAACCTGGAAAAAGATAACATTATTGTTGTAATAATAAATAACTAATAATATTCCGATTTTATATAATATAAAATCGGAATATTATTAGTTATTTATTATTACAACAATATTGTTATCTTTTTCCAGGTTTGTAATTGGCTGGTCTTTTAAAATTCAATGATTTACTATAGTGAGTAAGAAAATTTGATATTTGCAAGATATAATGTTTGTATCATCCGTGTACATAATGATGATGAAATAGTTTACACCCGGTAGCGTCAATGGTGTTAATACTGTCGTCTAATTATTGAGGGCCGTGCAATCCTGTTAGTATCCCTTTGAATTAGCGTTTTGTGTTTAACTTAATGTTTTGATGATAGGCAAAATGTCACAAATTATTGTCTTGGAGTTTATGCTTATTTGCATCTTTCTCACGTTCTGCTTGGTTGGTTGGTGCTGGAGGATTAGCATGAAATTAAATTGTTTTGTTTGCATTATCATATCTATTTCTTACACATTCTATTTCCAATATTTTCTTAATGACTTTGAGAAGTGCCCCTTTCCCTCCTCAAATGTGCTCATTTTCACCTTTGGTAAGAATCCTGTCCAAATCTGATAGGCGCCTCTTTTAATTTGACAAGGGTCCCCCTCTCATAAATGCCCCTATTCAAATATGATAAGTGCCACTTTTACGTTGACAAGTGCCTCTTTTCTTTGTATTAAATGCCAAATTCCTGTTTCATTACTGCATCTTTTTCTGTGTAATAAGTGCCCCTTTACATCTTAATGAGTGCCTATTTTAGATACAAAAAGTGCCCTTTTCCTTTATAATAAATATCCCTAAACCCTACTTATAGGTGCCCCTTTTCGGATGCGAGAGGTGTCCCTTTTGACATCTCTGATAAATGCCCTTTTTACTTTGACACATGTCCCTTCTTTTTTCTGAGTGGACTTTTCCCTTCTGATAAGAGCCCTATTTCTTTTTGTGGTGCATCCCGAGTGTGAAAGACTCTCCGCCACCCTTGCAGTGCAACGTCGAAACCCGACACGAATACTTAAATTCATAATGTTTATTCATGCGAGCGAGGTATTTTCGAAATTTATATTTCATTTCCTCGACCTGATCGCGTTCAACTAGACTTGTTGACGTTGTATGTTAGTAATTCATCGTAGGCTGCTTTATGTAGGTCGAAACAGGGAGTCGACTTCTGATAACTTGTCATACTTTCTCAACTACAGCAAGTTACATCGCATTTTCCGAATGGGGATCTTAATGCAAGCAAAATCGGACACTTTATTATTTGGCTGGCATTGTGATTCAAAAGACTCTTGTTAAAGTGTTCTTCATTCTCACACTTTACACCAGTTTGAGCCGTTTATTGAACGTCGTACGCGTTGAGCGGTGATATAGTACACGGAATATTATCATGGACAACTTCCTTAGGAGTCCTAACCAGTTAAACAACTCATCTTCTACCTAAACTAAAGCCAGCGAATCACGTCATTGACCTGCGCTTAAATGCCTACTGATTGATTATACAATTAAAGTGAGTATTTCATACTGTTTTTAATATGATATATTTTGGCGTAAAAGAAGTGCCCCTTTCACCTCAATTTAGAGGGCTTTGTTATTGTTAGTTAACGGGTGTGTGTTAATATGAGTGTTGGTTTGTAAGCGGTTGTGTTTTCATGGATGTGAGGAAATCAAAACGAAACAATTTAGAACAAATTGAAGAAAAATGTATTCTTTATGTCCATATAAATGTAAAGTTGTCAAGTTTGTCTGTTTGGTGGTGTTATTGTTACAATTCAGGTTCTTGGAAAGTATGTATCATAGACAAAGTAACAAACTATCTTGCCTAAATCTGCACTTTATACCATTCAATACCAAACAGTTAAGTTGTCAAGTTTGTCTGTTGGTGGTGTTATTGTTACATTTCATGTTTTTTTAAAGTATGTTTCATAGGCAAAGTAACAAACTATCTTGCCTAATTCTGCACTTAATACCATTCAATACACAACAGTAAAGTTGGTCTGTTTGGTGGTGTTTTTTTGACAATTCATGTTTTTTTAAAGTATGTATCATAGACAAAGTAACAAACCATCTTGCCTAAATTTGCACTTTATACCATTCAATACCAAACAGTAGGTCTACATAATATGGAGTTTATTCATGTTATTAACACTTGCCTTTTAGTTTCTATACCCGTACAAAAAGGGAGTGACTTAATTAAACGCGGAGAACTACCCTAAAGGCACATCTTATCTTGAATTTGTAAAGATATTGTCAGTTATCTTACCACAAATATGTAACGATATCCAAAATTGAATGTACATGTAGTATGCCCCCAAAATATAAAAAAAAACGAGGAGTTAATTACGACAATTTCTATGCCAGCTTCAGAAAAGTAAAGTTGCACCGTGTTCAGAATGATTCCTTACTCTAGGGTTCCTCCCCAAAGTTCTGGCTGTAATGCCCTCTTGCGCACACTCTACAGCGAAAGCAGCAGGCGAGTCGTCAGCAACGCACAGCACAATTTTGTTTCGATTCTCTACCACTTGTTATAACTAATTAAGGAAGAGTTTGAGGCTAATTGAGTAAACATACCCAATTTCTATTATTTTCTGGTTAAGATATTCACACTCAAGACCCAAATTACCCCCCCCCCCAAAAAAAAAAAAAAAAAAAAGTTTAGAAAATGCTAGTAATTTCGGGAGATCTAATTGACACTACACCATTTGACCCATATGGGACTGGCCACTCATGAGTTCGTTAAAAGCTTGATGCATTTTTTTGAGAATTTAATTTAGTTCCCTATTGAATACCCTAATCTTTAAAATGGTAGTTTGGTAATTAAAATGAAATATGAAATATTTTTTGTCTAAATCATCAGTAGTAGTTTATACAATTATTTGAGATCTACATCTATCACAAAATTAATTTGTTATCTTAAACTAAAACTTTGAATAACAAGAAACCACAAAAAGGCGGGCGCCAAAAGAATGCTTTTGGAAACTAGAAGTTAGGAATAATGTTCACTTGGCCTTAGTGTGAAAGAATAGCAAACCAGCAATGCCCCCTGAAAAGAATCGCTCTTCAAATGGCTCATTATCGGTTTCTTGTGTAGGTTAGTGAGGGTGTTGATAATATTTTAATGTTGACACTCGTTTTCATAATTACTCGGGACATGACATTTTTTCAATTTATTTGGCTTTTGGCATACAAAATAACTAGTACATGTCTTCCGGGCCGTTTTCTCTCTCTCTCTCTCACTTGATATTTTAATTTCCCTCGTAGTAACATTCTTTCTCCTACTAGCTCTCACCCACACTATAGTTAATTTATCTCCCATTCGCTTATGCTTTTTTTTTCTCTCTTTGTTATTGATCTATTTATTTTATTCACATCAAATAATTTCCATTGACGCATACTCTCAGTTAATCCCCCTCTTCATTCGTCCCCGTCCACCTTATCGTGCATGTTGATGCCGGCGGGCGTACACCCCGCCGCCACACCTCCCCCCAAAAATACTTCAATATGCAGCGAAAATTATCTACGGAACTTGCAGCCATGGCAGTTGATGTGCCGATGCGGGCTGCCCAGAAATAATATGAATGTACCCCTCATTGACAAGCACATGCGGCCGCATCCTTCGTTCTCTTGTGTGCGTGTGTGCGTTTGTGTTTTGGAGGGGGTACAAATTTCGTCTATCTGTTCGTGGATATGACGTTGATACTTGTCCTCCTTTCAAGTAGAAAAGAACAAACATATAAAAACTATTTAAAAAAAATTATATATAACTTAGAAACAATGTTACAATTGACCCATCACGAATAAATATCTCTTTAATAGTAGACCAGCCAAGATGTGCCTATTTTTACTTTGGAGGAAATTTGTGGTAAATGCATGTCTTCCATGCTTAATCTCTTGGAACATTCTAAGGCATATGAATTCGCTTGATGTCACGCAAATTTTTCTGAAAAACATTTGTAGTTTTACGCTCAAAATTTGATAGACAAATTCAGATTTTTAGTTTTTGATTCAAATGTATACCATATCTGAGTTTTCAGTTGACATGATTTTTCTTGAGTCGGAAGTAATAAACCTGTCTAGTAATTTAGGGTTATCACACTGCCTGTGCACTTTTTTTTTTTTTTTAACAATTTTGTTTTATTTCTCCAGATGTGTAATACAAACCATGACATACAATTGAATAAAATAAACGTGTTCAATATTGATGCTTTTACATAAACATAATTAAACACAAACTTATTTGAAGTATAATATAACTTAGCAACAAAGTAAACGTATAAGTACCTAAACATAATATGTCAATTGTAAATGTTATTTACTTATATATTACAAAAAAAACAAATCTGGAGATAATTTTACTGAAACAATCCTGCCCCCTCCCTGCCCCCTCCATCACACAGACATACTCACCCTCTATCACACAAACATACTCACCCACTCACACACATACTCACCCACCCACCCACCCACCCACCCCCCCCCCCCCCCCACACACACACACAGTACTCACTCAGTGGATGTCTGCCAACATTCTCAACTTAAGAAAAATATACTAAATAAGTTATCCAGGCCGCAAAATCGAGTTACGCTTTTAACAAGCTCACGGTGGAGAAGAAAGCAAATCTTAATTAATCTTAAGCTGCTCCCACTTTAAGAAATGTGATCCTAGCTTTCCCATTTTAATTGCTATTTTCTTTTCCTCATCCCTATACTTAAAAATGCTTTTTTTCATCTTTTCTAAAGTGAGTACTCGCCCCCCCGATCTTGACATAAATGTAACATACTTCACCATGAAAATGATAGTATTACACATTTGTATTCTATATGAACTACCTACCAACCCAACAAATATATCTCGCCATTCTAAATCTTTAATTTCATCTAACTCAAAAAGTTGTATTAAAGCCTGCCATAACCTTTGAACGCTCCCACAAGATAAAAATAAATGTTTGTATGTTTCTGTTTCCTGCTTACAAAACGAACATAAATTATCACCAACAAAACCAAATCTATGAAGATGCTCATTAGTGTATATGGCTCCATGCAATAATTTAAATTGAAATTCACGTTGTTTTCTAATGAGTATAGTAATTCTTGGTCTAACAAATATTTCTTTTAATTCTTTATCTATAAAATCATAATCATTTTGCCCATCCCTTACCTGCAAATCATACGTTCGTTGCAGTGCTTTGATGAAATAATCATAGATTGTTCTTGAACCCACATCCACAAACTGTATTTTTTTACTAGAAATATGGAAATAAGTATTAAAGCTTATCAAATCAACCTCGAGGAATTCTATTAACCCTGAATCATCCTTCCATGACCTGGGTATCGCATCATAAATATCAATAATCATAAGCAAATTATTACCTTTCATACCGAGGTTCATAAAATATTTAACAGGCTTAACATGACCTTTCTCAACCAAATGATTCAGTTGAACAATCCCTCTTTCAAACAAGTATCTATCAAATATACTTTTTCCATTTATACATATATTCTGATTATTAAAAATAATTGGATTAATATAACCCTCCAAATATCTTAAATTACTTGTCTCTTGCCATGCTTGCAACATTTCCATATAGTATGGTGGAATATCTAAAACGAGTTTAATCTTGTTTAAATCATAATCACATACAAAAATAAATCTACCACCCACAAACTGTAAGCAATGATCAAAAAACAATTTCCATCCCAAACTTTTCTCTCCATATAAAAGACGTTTTATCCACATTATGCGCTGTATTTTAACGGACATTTCAAAATTAATCATTCTTAATCCTCCAAAGTCATAATCCTGATACATAATTGCCCGTTTAATTCTATCTTTCCCCCTCCATATGAATTCAAATGAAATTTTTGTAACTTCTTTATATACCCAATGAGGGACAATTACGAGAGATGAAATATAATTTAATTTTGAAAGCGCATAAGTTTTTAGCAAATGTATTTTACCCATAATAGTTAAATCTCTTTGTTTCCACCATACAAGCAATTTTTTTATTTTACTTAGAATTTCTTTATAATTCAAATCATCTTTTAATCTTCGATCTAATGAATAACTAACCCCTAAAATATGTATTTCCTTAACCAAATTTCCAAATAAAGGCCCATCAGGTTTGTTCTCATCCTCACCCATCCACATAAAATGTGTCTTTGTTTTATTCACTTTAAGACCACTAATTTTTTCAAATGATTCAAAAATATATTGCAACCTTCTAACCGAATCAATATCCTTCAAAAATATTGTCATATCATCTGCATATAACACTTGCCTAATTTCAGATTTTCCAAATGTAATCCCTTTAATACCGTTGTCCCTCCTTACTGCATGCGCCAAAATTTCGATGGCAACCAAAAACAAATATGGCGATAATGGATCCCCTTGCCTTACTCCCCTTTCTATTTCAAAATACCCCGTGGAGTGACCACCGTTCATAACACAACTACTTATCCCCTTATACAATAATTTTACCCAAGAGCAAAATGAATCTCCAAAACCGAACAATTTCAATATTTGAAATAAATATCTATGAGATACAGAGTCGAAAGCTTTCTCAAAATCCACTGCACACAAAAACCCTTTCCCTTGTTCCCCATAATGCATAGAATAAAATAACATGTCATCTATCAATCGTACAGCTTCCCCAATATTTCTATCTTTTATATATCCAACTTGATCATGATGAATTATTTCATTTAAAACCTCTTTCATTCTTTTTGCTAGAACTTTAGATACAATTTTATAATCTACATTCAAAAGCGTGATGGGTCGATAATTTTTTATATGGAGAGTATCTTTCGCTTCCTTCTCAATTAAGGTAATTACCCCTTGTTTTTGAGATGCCGTTAATTCCCCCCTTTCGTATGTTTCATTCAATACTTCTACTAACAAATCACCCAAAGCTGGCCAAAAAGTATAATAAAATTCAACTGTTAACCCATCATTTCCCGGGGTTTTATTCAATTTCATTTCTTTTAAAACTTTCAAGCATTCATCTTTAGTTAATTTACCTTCACAGATATCCCTATTGTCTTCATTTAACTTTGAAATATCATTAAAAAAGAAAGGGTCGTTTTGATTTATATCAGCCCTTAAAGAATATAAATCTTTATAAAATAGTTTAATTTCCTTTAAAATTTCCTCCTTATCTCTAGTAGTTTCCCCATTTTCTTTGTACACCTCCCTAATTACACTTTTCCTTTTATTCGATTTTAACAACTGTTCAAAATATTGCGTATTGTTTTCTCCATCTTCAAACCAAGGTGCTCTTGATCTTATTTTAATGCCCTGTCGAGAAAAATCATACAATTTATTTAGTTTATCCCTTTTCTCCTCAATACAATCAACAATATATTTAGTGGGTCCCACTACCAGTTCGCCTTCTAAATCCTTGATTTGTTTCTCTAACAGTTCTATTTCAACCCTCCTTGCTTTTGCCTTTTTCCGCGAGTATGTTATAATAAATTCTCTAATTTTCATCTTTAAAAAATCCCAAAATACTAATTTATTCAAAATCTGTAATGACCATTCAGCTTTTAATTCCTGTATTTCCTTATTCATCTCTTCAACAAAATCTTTATCCATACATAAACTACTGTTAAATTTCCAATATGATTTCCCAAAAACAAACTTATCAACAAGATCATTAAATTCTAGCCTAACGCCAGAATGATCTGGCGTAATAGATGTCAAAATCTCACACGTACCCACCAATTTTTCAACACTACAAGGTATAAACCAATAATCTAAACGGCTTTGCACCACCGGCCAATTTTGTCGAAAAGTAAATTGCTTTACATTCGGATTTTTTTTCCTCCATATATCTTCTAAATCGTATTTATTTAAAAATTCCTTAATCAAATCAATAACCCGAGATTTCACCGGTGTTTTTGACCCCACATAATCTAATTTTCCATCCAATATACTATTGAAATCACCTCCTAATAAAACTAAATAGTCCCGATCACACTGATCAAAAATACTTTCATCTAACTTCTTCAAAAATTCAATTTGTAAAGTTTCTTTATCTCTCGTTGGAAAATAAACATTAACCAATAGCATTTTAACCCTTTGTATTTCACCTTTAAAAATAATGTATCTCCCCTCTTCATCTACTTTAATTTTTTTTTCTTCAAAATCTAAATGATTAGAAAATAAAATAAGAGCCCCTCTACTATGGTTTGACCCATGACTAAAAAACATTGGCCCTCCCCAATCTTGTTTCCACCGCTCTTCTATCTCTACTGTACTATATGTTTCTTGTAAGAAAATTATACTATTCTTTTTAGTTTTGCACCATTCAAAAATATTCACTCTTTTTAACCTATCTCTTATTCCTCTAACATTTAATGTCATGAAAGATAATTTCACTGCCATGTTATTTTATGTGTAATTGTATCCAAAACCTTACATCGATAAACTCCAAAGAAACTTCCACACAATCTATTTCCACCGTGAGCAAATGTATAGAAAAAACTATCTGCAGCCAAACAAACATGCATACTTATCGTCGAATTATATAAAAAATGCAAGCAGAATCCACCCCGTACCACACAACCCAACGCATTCATACACACAAGCATATTCACTACACACACAACACCCCCACACAAAACAACCCAAATCTGCTCTTCGGTGTACGTAAACATCCGAGAGCAAGAGCCTCCCCCTTTCCCTGTCAATTTAACTAGACCAATGGCAAAATAAACCAATGAACATTTCTTCTTGCATAAGTCGATGAGAAATACGTTGTATTGTTATATAACCGTAATCTAATTAAAAAACAAAAAACAAAAAGAAAAAAAAAATACAAAGAGCTTTTATCCCTTAACAAATGCCTTGAATTGTATTACGGAACCCGCTCGTCATAACTTAGTTAAATGATTTTCCTAAAATGCATTACAGTGAATTGACCGGCCCGCGTACCTAATCACAATACGCACCTTCTAATTAAAAATAAAAACACGATCCCAATAAACCAAATTCCCCCAAACGACACCAGTTCGGCAACCTAATAAACTGTTCGTGCAAACCGAACCCATCATGCTATCATTTACCAAGTTCTATAATTTGCATAATAAGCCTCACCCATGAATGAATAGGCTCACACACCTGATCGTTTTGTATGCACTCCGTAAAAAAAAAACTCCTAAAGGGCGTTCCCGACAACTCGAAAGAACACCAAACGTCAGCCGACATAATGATAGGCAAGCATGCATACCAGATCCCAACACGTTCCTCCCTCTCAAAACATCACACCACCACCTGGCTTTAAAAAAAATAGTTTTGGCTGGGTGAACATATCGGACCATTAACCAGATACTCGAATTGTTTTCACTTTACAGAAACAGTTTTAAATATGTATCAGTCATTTACTAAGATATGTGAATTTACATAGAATGCGTTATCGAAATAAAGCTCATTGTAATATTTAAAAAAAGCCGTCGTTACCCAGATACTATGGCATTGTATAAAGGCGTTGCAATATACATCGTGAACGAAAGCGGACGTTCAAAAGAGTTTATGGAAAGTACCTTGCAATAAAGCTCATTGTAATACCAAGAGCCGTGTTACCCAGATATTATGTTTTGCATAAATAGGCGTTACCACAAAGTACTTGAATATCGTGAAAGAGAACAAATCCCCAACAGACCAGCAAGGTTTATGGAAAGTACCTTGCAATAAAGCTCATTATAATACCAAGAGCCGTGTTACCCAAATATTACGTTTTGCATATATAGGCGTTACAACAAAGTACTTAAATATTGTGAAAGAGAACAGATCCCCAACAGACCAGCAAGGTTTATGGAAAGTACCTTGCAATAAAGCTCATTGTAATACCAAGAGCCGTGTTACCCAGATATTATGTTTTGCATAAATAGGCGTTACAACAAAGTACTTAAAAATCGTGAAAGAGAACAGATCCCCAACAGACCAACAATACATTTACCCCTCTATCTGAATTTACATAGATTTGCGTTATAAAATAATGAAATAGTCAATATACTGTTTAAGCATGTTTTGAGGGAAATGTTTCTTCTCACTTCACGCATGCATGCTTAGGGTTGTAATACAAATCCTGCTACAATTCTTTTTGTTTTCTTTCTTTTAAATACCAAGTTATATAATTTGCATATCATGCGTCACAAAATGATAAACAAATGATGAAACACTACTGCCAATTCGAAATAGCACCAGGGAATGTATCCGGACCGGTCCCCAAGCATTTTAGCCCCCTTAATAAACAACACCACCTGGCACCATTGAAATATTTTGGAAACCTCACTCCTACACATACTTAACCCCTTTATTCCACAAGTGGCAAAGCTTAGAAAAGGGAACTGAAACCAACAGCCCTTGGCGCGACAATCTTATTAAAATATTATTATTGCTTTGGTTAGAACAATTAATGAACAACCTCTGGCAAAAAAAAAAAAAAAAAAAAAAAAAAAAAAAAAAAATGCCTGAAAAATCCCCCTTTTTTCTCAATGTTGTCACTTCATCTCCGATATTCAACATTTAAGGCATTATGGAGACGAAGTTGCACACAAATCAAACCTCGCCTTCCACATACCCAACAACGATGAGAAACCCGAGGCTTCGCTTTATATTTCATATACACTGAAGAAAGAAAAAAAAATGTGTGTGATATTAACTCTTGGTAAACGTACGATAATCTTCTCAAGTTTTGTATCATTTTTTTAAAACTAAAGAAACGAACAGAATATGTATATATGTATATACATCCTTTTCTTCCTCTTTTTGAACAATAATTAAAAAAAAAAAAAAAAAAAAAAAAAAAAAAAAAAAAAAAAAACACCATTGTCATATACGTGACAGGCTAGTTTAGCCCCAAAATTTCACATTGGCTAATGTGTAGTAAACATAAACAATACTTTATAACTTATAACTGGTACTTTCCTTTTCTTCCTTCCCCCTTCATTTAATTATTTCCTCGCTTATTCCTTTCTCTTTCCCTCCCTTCTCCTCTCCTTTCCCCCTCTTCCTTCTTTTCCCCTTTCTCCCTCTTATCATTTCTCTTCTATTTTTCCTTTCCAAACTTCCACATTAAACCTGTCGTTTTCAATTGTATCCCCAAGTTGAAAGCACGTGAAATCTCCTCCATGCAGCCTTCATTAATGGGGAGGTAGATGGGGATGAACATAAATTCATCTCTTCCATACCAATAGATCGCTGACAGAGCAATAATAAACAAGCCCTGCCAAACAAACCATCAGCCTGAAGAATCTTTTATTTTAAAAAAGAAACTCAAAGTTGTCACTTCATCTCCGATATTCAACATGTAAGGCATTATGGAGACGAAGTTGAACTAAAATCAAACCTCGCCTTCCACATTCCCAACAACGATGAGAAACCCGGGGCTTCACTTTATATTTAATATACACTACGATTATATACCATAAATTATCAGGAAAAACAAAAAATGTGTGTGATATTAACTCTTGATAAAAGTACGATAATCTTCTCAATTTTTGTATCATTTCTTTAAAACTAAACAAACAAACAAAATATGTAGGCCTACATATTTATATACATTAAACAAAGATCCCTCTCATAATATACCTGACAGGCTAGTTTGACCCATACATTTCACATTGGCCAATGTATAGTTCACAATACTTTATAGCTTGTACTTTTCTTTTCCTCGTTCCCCATTTTATCTAATTATTTTTCCTTTCTTTTCCCCTCCCTCCTTTCCCTTCTCCTTTCCTCCTCTTCTCTCCTTCATTAATGGGGAGGTAGATGGGGATAAAAATAAATTCATCTCTTCCATACCAATAGATCGCTGACAGAGCAATAATACATTTTAGCGAACTTCTCGAAAGTAGCTAAAACAGGTTATTCCCAATCTGAACGAAGAAGTGTGAACCGAGCCGTAGACCACACGCCGCGTGGTCAAGGGAGGGGGGTCGTGAAAGACTTTATTGGCGTCAGTAATAAAACCAGAAAGGTTCGCGCCATACTCCGCGTGCTGGTGTGTTAATTTGTTATAACTTTTGTGCATCTCGTGGAAGTCGACGCGTCACCAACCATGCCCAAATCCAGGCAGAGGCCAGCAAGCCATGTGAGGCGGAGTGCCGAAGTGGCACAGGTTGATGCTCCTCAGCTATCCGGTGCAGCAAGGGGCCGCAGGAGAGGACGACCACGCGGATCCACTAAGTCGAAGCCTATTGAGGTCGCAGGGGCATTCGAAGAGCACGACGAGGGGGTTTCAGCGTCAACGGCCGGCTTAATCAGGCCAACTCCTACTACGGTGATGGGTGTCGGCGATGGAAGTGCGAGCAGAGGCTGTCTACCTGGGGTTCCTACCGACGAGGAAGGCAGAATTCTACCCGGTGAGTCGTGGCCGCTGCGTTTAGAAAACGCGCAATTAAAAGGTCGGGAGGAAATGGGCGCGATCGAACCGTTTACCGCCCCTCCAACAGAGGCTTCTTCCCCTCCTGTTTTAAATACCACTCCCCATCTCCCCCAGCCAGGCCTGCCATACATGCGGCAAGGCATTAGTGAGGAGCTAGGCTCCACCGTCCCCCAAGCTTTGCGCGAGCGAATTTGGAAGGGGGAATTTATCGAGCTGGGGCATATGCTCAAAGAAGGGTACCACACGTCCAATGATCTAACACTTGCCTTTGATCAGTCAAACGGGGGGTTTCACCTCCGCCCTCAATCTCGACCAATTTTAATCCGCTCGATTGAGCAGTGGACGAGCGCGATGTTGACCTTTGTGTCAATTTACACAGAGAGGCATGGTTCGCGGTCGCGAGAGCTGCTTAAGTACATGAATATAGTGAGGACGGCTGCGGCGTCAAACTACAATTGGCGCGAGTACGATATTCAGTTTCGGTTGCGCCAAGCCACTCGGCCTGAAGCGTCGTGGGGATCAGTCGACACGGAGCTCTGGTTGCTAGTGGCAACGGCGCAGCCCTTTCGCGGTTACGGGGCTGGCCCGTTCTCCGGCCCTGCCTGGCTCCCCCAAGGAGGTCAACAGCGACAGCGGCAGCCAGCCTTTCGGGGTGGGTGGAGCTCGGGTCAGCGCCGAGGAGCGGGTTCGGCCCCTAGCCGCCGTCAATCTAGGCCAGGCTTCTGCTTTGCCTTTAATGCAGCCGGAAAATGTGTTAAAGGGAAAAGCTGCCAATACATGCATAAATGCATTAAATGCGAAGCCGCCTCCCATGGGGAGTTTGCCTGCAATAAAGGGCAAACGTCCGCCAGCAAGTAGAGTTTTAGCGCCGACTCCAATTAAGTTAGTTCGCATGTTGCCTTTCCTTCGCACCTATGATAAGCATACAGAAGGAGAAAAGTTGATTGAGGGTTTTAAGAATGGGTTTTCGCTTGGGTTCTCTGGGGAGCGCGTGCCCATGTCTGCTAGGAATTTGAAATCAGCTTATGAATACCCCCAGATTGTTCGGAGAAAAATCGAAAAAGAAGTACAGCTAGGGAGAATTGTAGGCCCGTTTTCTGCACCCCCCTTCGATAATTTTCGTTGCTCCCCGATAGGTTTAGTGCCAAAGCGCACAGAGGGTGAATATCGGCTCATCCATCATTTATCTTCGCCTAAAGGCTCGTCAGTCAATGATTGCATAGATCGGGAGGAGTGCACTGTCAGATATTCGGACTTTGACGAGGCGGTCAAGTTAGTGGTCGCGCTCGGCCGTAATGCCTTCATGGGGAAATCAGATATCAAATCAGCATTTCGATTGTTGCCTGTGAATCCAGCTGATTTTGACCTCCTTGGTATGTGTTTCGACGGTCAGTTCTACTTCGACCGGTGTATGCCGATGGGTTGTTCGGTTTCCTGTGCAGTTTTTGAGAGGTTTAGTTCCTTCTTACAGGCCTGCTGTCGACGCATTGCGTCATCACAGGGCATCCTTCATTATCTCGACGATTTCTTTTTCGTGGGCAGGGCGGCTGACGAATGTGCCCACCTGATGCGGTGCTTTAGGGCGATGTGTGATCGATTTGGCATCCCTATTGCTGACGAGAAGACGGAGGGCCCAGTGCAGGTTATTACCTACTTGGGATTGGAGATCGACTCCACCGAATTGCAGGTCCGGGTGCCTAAGGAGAAACTGAGGGTCTTGCTAAGCATGCTGGATGATTTTGCGTCCAAGTCAAAGTTGACATTGAGGCAGTTGCAATCTCTTACGGGCAGTCTGAATTTTGTCTGTAAGGCTATAGGTCCTGGTAGGGCATTTCTCCGCAGATTAATCGACTTGACGAGAGGTGTGCACAAGGCCCACCATAGAATTCGGATTTCAAAAGGTGCCAAGGCTGACCTCTTGGCATGGAGGGAGTTTTTACTGCATTTCAATGGGACAGTTTGCTTCGGGGACAGCGTATGGAGGCGGAATGATTTCTTTCAATTTTACACGGATGCAGCAGGAAGCATCGGCTTTGGCATATATTTTGAATCACGGTGGGCCCAGGCACGTTGGCCCGAGGAGATACTTGATGCCCATTATTCAATTGGGTTTTTGGAATTGTTTCCAATTGTCGTAGGGGTAGCCATGTGGGGGCAGAGAATTTCAGGAAGGAAAGTGGTTTTCTGGTCGGATAATCAGGCCGTAGTGGCAGTCATTAATAAGCAATCGTCTACATGTTCTCATATCATGGGGCTTATCCGTCGCTTAGTGCTTTTGTGCTTAAGGTGGAACATCCACTTTAAGGCAAAGTATGTGCCTGGCGTCGATAACGAAATTGCTGACTCTTTATCTCGTTTTCAGATGGAAAGGTTTCGACGCCTTGCCCCGGACGCCGAGCCCGCCGGTACCCCCCTTCCTCCCCATCTGTGGAGCAGCTTCTTAATGAGCGACGTGTCTTACTAGGTTCATCTCGGGCTCAGAATACCATGCGAACCTATGCCTTGGCATGGTCTACCTTCCAGATTTTTAGGGGTGATTATCAGTTTGACACTTTGCAAGCGCCCAATATCGAGCAAATCGCGTTGTTTATATCTTACATGTCTTGGCACAAATTTGCCGCTAGCACGATAGCGGCCTATGTTTCGGGTTTGTCTTTTTACTTGCGCAGCAACGGGAAGGAAGACGTCACACAATTGTTTCCAGTAAGACGTTTAATTGACGGGTGTAGGCGGAGGCATTCAAGAAAAGATGTTAGATGCCCTATTACATTGACCATATTGCGGAGTCTGATATCTGTGCTGCCTTCCGCTTGTTCGAATTCTTACGACTGCAAATTGTTTACTGCGGCGTTTTTAGTAGCGTTTTTTGGCTTTTTGCGTGTGGGGGAATTTACAGCCAAGAATGGGGTAATCCCGCTCGCGAGCGGTGACGTAATTGTTTCGGGGGAATCCCCTAATCGCGGGCTATTGATAACGGTCCGTTTCTCTAAGACAGACCAGCTGGGTGTGGGTTGTGTAATCACCATCCCGGAGAGCGGTTCTGTGATGTGCCCAGTGCGTGCAGTGACTGAGTACACACGCATACGGCCAACTCAGGGCGCTGCTTTCTTCAGGCAATTTGATACATCTCCCTTGACTAGACACAGGTTTACTCGCGTTTTACGTCTGTGTGTATCTTTCTTAGGGCTTCATTTACAATCATACACATCTCATTCCTTTCGTATAGGGGCGGCTACTTCCGCTGCGATGAAGGGTTTTACTGAAGAACAGATTAAGAAAATGGGACGTTGGACCTCTCAGTCATTTCGCCGCTATATAAGGGTCGACCCGAAGTGATCAAGTTTGTTATTGGGCGCGGTTTAGCAAACAGTTAGTTCGTAGGCTGAACAATTGATTTTTACCGTGACCTCGCCCCCCCCCCCCCTGCTTCTTCCCTATTGCTAACTTTTTCAGATGTTTTTAGTTTTAAAAAGGGGACGAAAATTTAATATATCTCAGTGTGTTGGATGTTTGGAACCCAAAATGCTGGCCGTTTGTTTCTTGTTTTCTTCCTCCTTTTTGCAGCCTCTTCACTCACACTCACCACTGGATTGCGTACCGAGCCTCAGGTATGGGTAGTAAGGAGACTCAATGGTGCAATGGGCAGATTTTCTTGCGACAAAACGGCGGGAAGGAAACCTCGGCCTCCCAGTTCGAGTCACGTGGAGTGGGACGCGGGGCTTCGTCTGATGGATTCGAGGGATTACGTCAGCAACTTTCTCCACGCAGTAGACTCGCCCACGCAAGCGACAGTTCTACCATGAGTTGGCGCAGACCGTGCACAGACCTTATACGCAATATCCACGCCAGCGGCTAAAACGATTACGGGTTCGGACATTCTCCTTCGAGTTTCGTATGAATAGGCTAACATGAAATCGCCATGTCCTGTTCCCCGTACAGAAGGATAGCTTCGTTAGTTATTCTTAATTTTGGCTTCTATGTCGATTAACATCGAGATGTAATGTTTAAATGGGGTTAATTATGACAAATCAATTGTATCTTCTCGTGTGCAGTATTAACGACTAGGTTATCAAGATTAGAGTTACTGTATCTTCTTGGATATTTAAGCCAATATAATATGTTTTCTTTTGCTTCTTCGTCTTCCATATATGAGGTGTTCACTTCCGTACATTGATATTAATGCACATAGTATATTAATTGGATTGCTGGTGTATTAATGCCAGGCTTAACTTGCCTTCAGCCGTTAACAGTAGTGCAGTTAACTCAATATGATCAGACCCTTGATCAGACTTATCTAATATAGGAAAGTTTACATCCGTGGAAGCATAGAGGTGACCTGTATAAACACCACTTAACGCGATATATATGGCGGCGAGTTGCGTCACACCTCGTTTGGCGGCATTCTTGCGAATTTGGACGCCTATAATCGCTTATACAAGAAATATATTGTTGTGGTAATGTAAATCTAGAGCAAGCGGTCTGTTAGGAAGGGGAGACAAAATTTGATGTTATTAGAGGATTGTTTTATTGCCGTATTTATACAATTTTACGAGCCTGACTTGTCCGTAAGCTGGGAATACAATCAGTATTGCCCAGGTTCTTAAGCGGGAAGTCGTTTGTGCTCACCACGTTTTTGGTTGGGGTATAGGGGGGGGTGAGCGGGTTCCTGTCCGTTGAAGCTGAGATTGCCTGGCTTATGCCGTGTGTAACGCTCAGGGTGTCCGGCTGGAAGTCATCTTCGCTCACCCATGCCTCTTGTCTGTGCAAAAAGCCAGCAAGAGATGGGGGAAGCCCGTTCGCATGGCCAGGCGAATGGAAGAATTGTTACGGCTAGTCAAGAGATATTACTTTGTCGCCCGACTGGGCCCCCTATTGGTTCCTTACAGATCGCTCTCGACATATTATAATGCTCGAAGTAATGATTTGCATTCATTGTTGTTTTTTATGTTTTCACTATAATTCCTTTGCTGACCAGTTTGATTGAAACGAGTTAATTATGGTAATCAACTCTCAATAAAGACCATGGTCAATCACACTTACAAAATACAAATTTGTTGACTTCTTCATTTGACTCAGAGTGGGAATAATACATTTTAGCGAACTTCTCGAAAGTAGCTAAAACAGGTTATTCCCAATCTGAACGAAGAAGTGTGAACCGAGCCGTAGACCACACGCCGCGTGGTCAAGGGAGGGGGGTCGTGAAAGACTTTATTGGCGTCAGTAATAAAACCAGAAAGGTTCGCGCCATACTCCGCGTGCTCTCGGCTCGCTTCATTCTTTCTATGGTCTTCATGAGAGATGGTCAGAATCGTGAACAAACTTTTTACCACCTTCCCGCCCCTGGCCGCCATTATTGGGCTGGCTGGCATGACATTAAACTAATGGATAAAATTGATGATAATTAAATGTACAGTCGCAGCTGTGATACAGCTTTCATGTGTTTGCTTATCTTACCTGTTTCGCTCCCAGTTCAGGGTTGCATCAGGGTACCTCAGTCCAATTTTGTATTGTTGTTGATCCATCATTACTTGTATAACATGATTTTAGTTGACATAATGATAATAGTCCCGCTTTTTAGAGGCGTTCAAAAGCTACTTCGAGCACTTTTTCTCAATTGCAAGTAAATGTCTTTATTTAGTCGATTCGAAGCCCGATGGGGCGAATTTTGTACATTTAATTTGTGAACAATTTTTGTTTACCACCTTACCGCCCCGGCCGCCATTATTGGGCCGGCTGGCACTATAAATGTACAGTCGAACCTGTGATACCGCTCCTTTATTTGTTTGTTTATCTTACTTGGTTCGCTACCAGTTCAGGGTTGCAACAGCAATAACTCTGTTCCTCAGTCATTTCTTGATTCATTTTCACTTGTAGAACAGGATTTTCGTTGACATATATTTTTCCGCTTGTTAGGGGCGTCAAAAGCTACCTCGAGCGCTTTTTCTCGATGGCATGATATATTTTGATCTATTCAATTCGAAGCCCGATGGGGCAAATTTCGGACAATTATATTTACAGTGTTTAGTGGCATAGTTTGATGACAATCTACTCTCGCAAGGGCTACGCCTGGTCGCGTTCAGATAACATAAAACGGGCCTTGCGGGGCTTTCCCCGATCTTATTTTCCAGAACTCGAAATTTTCATACGAAATTTTCATACGGTCAGAAAATACAATTGGCGTACTTTATTACCTTTGTTTTCTTTTAATCGCCTTTCTGACCAAAAGAGTCTGTTTTTCGAGAGATCGGTTTTCACCCGCATTTGAGTGTAGTAGAAAATGTCATCAAACTCCTGCCTTCATGTTCTCCCGAAAGACTTTTTGGGAGAACATCATGTTATTTACTTCATCTGCATTTGATTTGTCCATTTTGCGGCATTCTTGCGAATTTGGACGCCTATAATCGCTTATACAAGAAATATATTGTTGTGGTAATGTAAATCTAGAGCAAGCGGTCTGTTAGGAAGGGGAGACAAAATTTGATGTTATTAGAGGATTGTTTTATTGCCGTATTTATACAATTTTACGAGCCTGACTTGTCCGTAAGCTGGGAATACAATCAGTATTGCCCAGGTTCTTAAGCGGGAAGTCGTTTGTGCTCACCACGTTTTTGGTTGGGGTATAGGGGGGGTGAGCGGGTTCCTGTCCGTTGAAGCTGAGATTGCCTGGCTTATGCCGTGTGTAACGCTCAGGGTGTCCGGCTGGAAGTCATCTTCGCTCACCCATGCCTCTTGTCTGTGCAAAAAGCCAGCAAGAGATGGGGGAAGCCCGTTCGCATGGCCAGGCGAATGGAAGAATTGTTACGGCTAGTCAAGAGATATTACTTTGTCGCCCGACTGGGCCCCCTATTGGTTCCTTACAGATCGCTCTCGACATATTATAATGCTCGAAGTAATGATTTGCATTCATTGTTGTTTTTTATGTTTTCACTATAATTCCTTTGCTGACCAGTTTGATTGAAACGAGTTAATTATGGTAATCAACTCTCAATAAAGACCATGGTCAATCACACTTACAAAATACAAATTTGTTGACTTCTTCATTTGACTCAGAGTGGGAATAATAAACAAGCCCTGCCAAACAAACCGTTAGCCTGAAGAATCTTTTATTTAAAAAAAAGAACTCAATGTTGTCACTTCATCTCCGATATTCAACATGTAAGGCATTATGGAGACGAAGTTGAACAAAAATCAAACCTCGCCTTCCACATACCCAACAACGATGAGAAACCCGGGGCTTCACTTTATATTTCATATACACTACGATTATATGTCATAAATTATCAGGAAAAAAAAAGAAAAAAAATGTGTGTGATATTAACTCTTGATAAAAGTACGATAATCTTCTCAATATTTGTATCATTTCTTTAAAACTGAACAAACAAACAAAATATGTAGGCCTATATATTTATATACATTAAACAAAGATCCCTCTCATATACCTGACAGGCTAGTTTGACCCATACATTTCACATTGGCCAATGTATAGTTCACAATACTTTATAGCTTGTACTTTTCTTTTCTCAATTTCCTATGGAAAAGAGAAATCTTAATAACATATTGATTGGTGTAACATTCTTGATTACATAACTCATCAGCTATTACCACACTCTTTTTTTTTGTTTACAAGAATGATATGAAAGGCATAAAGTAAATCTTGGAATATTATTCATCTTTGTCATAGGAACCTATTTTACAGTAACAAAATGGTCTTTGACCTATTAAATGGCTGCACATTATGTTATTCTGTGTCCATGCCTGACAATCACTTTGAAGTTTATAAGTCAATCCTGGTTGCAGTTACTGTCTGAGTTAGGGTGAATCTCGCTGCTCATTCGTACAATTCTACACCATCATAATATGCTCTTGTAGGTAGCGCTTGCCTTTAGTATCTTATTAATCTCTTCTTTTGGCTGAAAAAAGTATTCACATTAACTTGCACATAATTTAATCTACAACTGATTTCCAGTGAAAACAATACATGTAGCTCGCTTTTTGCTTCTCACACTGTAAAAAATACTTATCTGAAAACAGATCGTGGTAGGTCTCCTTGTAATCACAAACAAAATCATGAATTAGGGGTAGCTAGAAGTTCAGGTTCTCCATAAGTCGTATGACATCTTGACTTGAGGCATGTCGTAGTAGAAACGAGAGCCTTACACTTGTTACATAAAACGTTTTCCTTCCTGGCGTAATGAAGTGCTCGATTTAGAGCTGTAGGATTCAAACGAAGATTGTCGAAACGTGATTGCCATTGAAAACAATACATGTAGCTCGCTTTTTGCTTCACACACTGTAGCACATCTATGAAGTAAAGGATACTTATCTGAAAACAGATCGTGGTAGGTCTCCTTGTAATCACAAACAAAATCATGAATCAGGGGTAGCTGGAAATTCAGGTTCTCCATAAGTCGTATGACATCTTGACTTGAGGCATGTCGTAGTAGAAACGAAAGCTTTACACTTGTTACATAAAACTTTTTCCTTCCTGGCGTAATGAAGTGCTCGATTAGAGCTGTAGAGTTCAAACGAAGATTGTCGAAACGTGATTTCCATTGAAAACAATTCATGTTGTAGCTCTCTTTTTGCTTCACACACTGTAACACATACTTGTTACATAAAACTTTTTCCTTCCTGGCGTAATGAAGTGCTCGATTTAGAGCTGTAGGATTCAAATGAAGATTGTCGAAACGTGACTCAATATCCCTTCTCCTCCGCTTCCATTCGGGAGCACTTGCCTCTCCATAGGCCGTATGACATCTTGACTTGAGGCATGTCGTAGCCAAATCGAGAGCATTGTCAGATGACACTTGTTGCATACAACTTTTTCCTTCCTGACATATTGATATGCTCCTATTTTGTAATGATTTAGAACTGTAGAACTCATACGAAGATTGTCGAAACTTGACTCAATATCCCCTCTCCTCAGCTTCCATTCGGGAGCACTTGCCTCTAATTTCTTATTAATCTCTTCTTTTGGCTGAACAGAGAATATTCCCTTTAGTCCCTGCTTTAACTTTGCACTGTATCTTCCCATGTGTAAAGAGTAACTCAACATACATCACTATATAATGAAAAATCTCGACGAACGAAACCGACTCGATCTGCAGATTTCCCGCATGAACTAAACTTTAGGTGACGCACAACTCAACAACAGTAGTCCGAAAACTTGCATTTAATTAATCTTCAGCTGATTTCCATTAAAGACGGTGCTCGACTATCCGAAATCAAATCGTGGTAGATCTTCTACTTGTTATCACAAACAAAATCATGGCTTTGAGGTAGCTGTAAATTCAGTTCTCCATAGGCCGTATGACATCTTGACCCTCCTCTCGCAAACCTTGGATGAATCTTTGGTGGGCTGCCACTGGCAGCCACACCTTGTTTATGAATAGTTTGCTTGGTTCAGACTTTGAGAAGTACGCAAGTTTGCCTGCTTTTCTTGCCGCAAAAAGAGCTGGCATCTGCTTTTGCCTCAAATTCCTCATTCTCAATGGGATATCTTCCCGTATCGAAAGCCTTGTCCCTTTCAGGTTTCTCGCATTCTTCATTATGGTGTCCCTGTCCGTGTATCGAAAGAAGCGCGCCTTAATGGGGCGTGGCATGGTTTTCGTCATGATCCTATGCACCCTCTGATATTCTACGGCATCGGCCTCTTCTTCTGACATCTTCAAATTATTAATGTAGAAATCCTTCATAACTTGTTTGATGTCTTCTCCTTCCTTCTCTGGTAGTCCCATGAAAATAAGGTTCTCTCTTGCCCCGTACACGGCAAGTTTGTCAATTTCCATTTGAAGAGCCGCTTCATTTTCCATTGCTTTCGCTTCCATCATCCTCATTTTCTTCTTAATCTCATCCAACTCCTTACTTTGAAAATCAATTGCTTCCTTTAAATCTTTGAATTGAGATTCAATTTGCTTCATTTGCTCTTTAATGTTAGCCTCCAGGGAAGAGAATCTTTCTCCTAATCTCTCTGTCTGCTGCTCCAGCAGCCGTCGGAGAGTCGGAAGCAGGTTTGTATCAGGGCTTGGGGGGCTCGAACCGGCATCAGCTCTCGGTCTCTTCGTAGATCCTTTTCCTGTATTACGTAAGTTGCTGGCCATATTTTCTATCACGCGTTCCAATGGGATTCGGGAGAGGCTCGAAAAACTCGTGTCTACTCTACGAACATCAAAAACACACACACCCCATGCACACACACACACACCCGCACACGCACACACACACACACACACACAACAGCAGTCAGTTGCAGTTTTCGTAAATTTATTTTAAAAAAACTGAACAATATTTTTAATTTTTTATTTCACAAATCTTTCAAGCATACCTTTAACTACAATTCTGTGTAGTTTCATTGTTATAGGCATGTGGAAAATATGTTAAATTATTAATTAGAATATTGTCTTTTCAGCCATGTGTGACATGGCCCGCTGATCGCCCATTGACTGTTATTCTGCGTGTTGAAAATGCACCTCAATGTATAAAACTTCCCTACAAAAATGCAATATCCTCATGTGTTTCACTCATTGAATCAATTTATTGTTTACACTCAAGGTAGCCACAATAATACTGGGATCACCAAACTCTATTTTTTTTTAAAAATTCAGTCCTTGTAGAACGTTATGGCCTGTTGAATGGTTTCTCGGAAAATCGTCATAAATCCTCAAATCTGACATAAAAAAATAAAAAAAAATATACTGTGATGTAGCTGAAAGTCTGCAAATTCTTATCATTTGATCGTTTTTTCTGAATAATTTGTGAAACATTTAAGGAAATAGCTGTAACGGTGATCCAAGTAATTTCCATCGCCATATTTTATTGGCATTGCACAAATATTTGGAATTTAATATTAATATTTGGTGTAAATATGATCTATAAATATATGATTTAAAAAATGCCAACAAAATGAACAGTTTGACTTTCCTATATATAATTAGCTGAAATGACCTAATTTGCATATTTGATGTATATTCATGAATTTTGTTTGTCTTCCAAAAAAATATAATTCCATAACTGTCTGATATACATAGGTTTCATTGATGTATCATGTTCGGTTTTGATTTGATTACATATGCGCATATTAATTAGGCGGACTTAGTAATTTTTACATTTTTTTCATATCTGCAGATTCGCAAAAATGACAAAGATGACCTATTTTGTTTGCTTCTGTTTTCAAAACGGTATGAATTTTCTTTTTTGTATTTTTTACCACAAAGATAATATTTTAATGTCTAATAATTTATTTTATTATTTGTGTCCTAGAAAGTGTTGAATTAAGTTGTCAACTTTGTCGAATTTTGCAATTTTTGCCAATTTGACCATTTCTGGCAGGTTTTTTGGTAATTTTGCGATATCAAAAAAATGGTATAAAATCACAACGCATTGACCGATTTCAATTCCTTTTTTTTTGTTTTTCGAAGCTTTCATAAAACTTGATCATTTGCAATCATCAAATAACATGTGTTTGTTGTACTTATTTTTGGTGTGCTATACCTACTACTAGTATACATTTTAAAGTTGGATATACCACACATGACAAAAGTATGTGTATGACGCAATCAAACTGAAAAGTGTGGTTTACTCTAAATACGGATGTTATAAACATTTTGTATATTACATTTTGTTTACCACACCATAGGCATGTCTATTGATATTTTCTTGATGAGACATAGGATATATGTTTTCAGAGGACGCAAAGAAACGAAATTATCAGGTAATGTGATTGATAAGTCATTTTATGATATCAAAAACGAATGTTGTTGTTTCTTAACAGGAGGCGCATTTTGAGTGGAAAACACTATTCATGTTCCCGTTTATGGCACTTTTCACATATAATAGCGGTAATAGTACCTGGTTTGAAAACTGACCCCCCCCCCCCCCACCTCCCCTCCTGTTTTCAATGATTTATGTATGTTTACAAGACAATATCAGTTGCTATGGTTCAGTTTGTATCTATAGCTTTATATCTCATGGTACTTTTTTGGGGAAAGCAATCTCATCATCATTTCTCGATGAATAATAGCAGCAAGCGTTCACCATTAAATACCACCATGACGTGGCAATGTATTATTTCAGGTATGACTCATAATAATTCATTTCACAGTTGATTCCGCCTGGTTGATTCCACCGATTAGAGTGAACGACGATGTGTTATGTTTCTTATTTGTTCATCATCTCTCAATGCTTTTTGAATATTTGGATGACAATAGACATTCCGGTACTATTTATAAAGTACCGTCATATGGCAGTCACATGACAGATAGAGTCACCAGTAGCATGCTTAATAATAATAAGAAATAAAACGAATTGAACCCTAAGCTATATACCCCCTCTCTCGCTATCATTGTATAGTATAACCAGGGGGGCGTTTCATGAAACAATTACTTGGTGGTTTCACCGACAAATATAATTTCACCGACATTTTTATTGTCACTGACTACTTTCCAGGCCTCTGATTGGTCAAATTAAGTCGGCGCTGATAGTTGTCGCGGACAAAATGTTGGTGAAACGCCCCTCAACCGGCCCCAGTACGTGGCTACTTACTCTTTCATTTTTGGACTACCAATTTATCGTTATAAAATTGAATCTATCCTATTGATTCCACTGTTCAAAGGATTAAGCAGAGAGAAATGTATATGTATGAGAGAGAGAGTAAGAGAGAGAGAGAGGGGGATGGGGGGGGGAGGGCATTTCGCAGTTATTATTGTAGTTATTGAATGTTATTTGAATATTTTTATGAAAATAAACAACATTGTGGAAATATTTCATGGACAATCACATAACAATCTTATAGCAGATAAATTCATCATTATTACCAGGTTGAATAATTTAAAAAGAAACCGAATTCGAACCTCGAGCAATTACCCCCACCCGTCCCCCTCTCTTTCTCTCTCTCTCTCTGTCTCTCTCTGTCTCTCTCTCTCAGTACGGTCAAAGAAATATACGTTCCCTCTTGCTCTCCCACTCCGTGATGCTACGCCACTAATTTACAATATTATCTAGCTTATATTCAAGACAATAAGTCTAATAGTGAAACAACAAAAAAACACCCCTGGAAAATAAAATGATGAAGTATATACTGTTTATAGCTACCTTCTAGAGAGAAAGCATAAGGTAATTTTTTGGTGCAGAATATACAGACGTCTCTATTTTGGAATCCTTAAAGATAAAGACCAGTTATGGTCATGCGATTGCATTGTGAAACAAACGTTGTGCAATCGATCAGAAAAGGTTGATCATCTAGCATATAAGTATTGGTGTGTACTGCAAGGTTCTGGAATCATCAAAATGATAAGAAATTTGGCCCAGTCTTCGTAAAGTTACAAGCACTGTACACATAAAGATGTATATGGGACTACGCAAACGTGCGCGACACGTGCGTTTATCTCTCACATCCCAATAGATCATGTATTTGTCAAAACATATTCTTTCACATGATTGGTAATAAGAGCTTCCATTTCTCTTTTTTGAAATTGGGGCGTTTCCAATACTGGTCTTTAGCTTTAAGTGCAGTCGAAGTTAGAAGTCAAGTTTGGATAATCGCTACCGAAAAGGCTTGATGTCATGATGATATTACAGTGAAATTAATTAAATTATTCCCCTCATATCACATCCACTGACAAATATATTTAAACTGTTAATATAAAATGGCAAGGTTCCAGATGAAATGCAAATTAAAATGTGTGCTCCTCTACACAAAAAGGGACAAACAAGAAACAAATAACTGCATTAAAAAAATCGGTTCTACCTAATATAGGTTTTAAAAATTGATAATTATCAGAATTTTCAACAACAAAAAATGAGGCATTTTAGTGCCATCAACATGGATTTCGAAAGAAAAAGAGTTCAAAATTGACTTTCATGAGCTTCATAAATTAAACTTTGAAATATGTAGATCAAGGGCAAGTAAACTTGGTATCTTCAACGATTTTAAGAAAGCTTTTTACACAATTGATTACAACATTTATTAATAGGTAAACTATGACAATTAGGCATTTGATGGTTACGTCTTGAATGAATTACGATCTCTTAGTAACCGAAATCTGTTTGTTGAATGTAGTTAAACGTTATCTAAAATGAAGAAACTTAGATGCGGTGTTCCACAATAAACAATGTTAAGTTCAACCCTGTTTTCATCCATATCAATGATCTGTCATCAGCTACTGATTATTTCACTTTCTGGCCATTTGCCGATGATGCAGACCTATTACATATCTTTCCAGATGTCTAGGGCAAAATTAATGTAAATAAAGTATATACAAAACATACAGATAATACAAAATTGGTGCATCGGAATCAAACTCATAACTAAATTCATGAAAGCTAATTTCAGGTTAATAAGAAGTAGGAGGAACAAAACATAGGTATCAATGGTAAACTGAAAATCGATGAAAAAGTAATTACATAATTTGATGTTGTCTTCTTTATTCAGAATAGCATTATACATATGACTATTCTAAGATATATATCTTAGAATAGTTATATTCTTTTTTTAAATCGGTGTATGGTAAAGAAAGTTGAAGTGTTTAGATTGCAAAACTAAGATCCAAGGCGTACTTTGATATTATTATATAAGGCATTTATATAAATTCATACGCCACATATTGTAATAGATATCTCTGAAATTATAGAGCATTGCTATTTCATAACATAAAACAGAAGGTCTAGCTTTACATCTTCAAAAATAAAAACGACAGTCACGACACAAAATAAATTTCATTGTCTTTTGTGGGCAGTAAAATGGAATAGATCACCTTGATTAACACGATTGACAAGGTCTAGAATTAGGTTTCGGAATTCTGTTACAAGACATTGTTGAACACATCATTAATTGTAAACAAATGCAAATAGTCTTTACAATGTGTATGTACAACAATTCGATTTCATTTTATCAGTTTGTTTATTGTAAGACGTTGTTAAGGTCCCCTTAATTTTGACGTGTCGATTCTAATAGTAAATTCGATTATTTTTGTTTACTTTTGTACGTAATTTAATTGCACCAACAAATATAAACTGAAAGGATTACGGCCCAATATATCATGGTAATGTTTTAGGGAATAGTAATATTCGCATTGTTGATGAATTTTAGCAACAATCGTTGGCCAATGCTGCTCTTTAATACAACCATGACGTGGCAATTCACTCTTTCAGCTTGAACTCATAATAATTCGTGTCACAGTAGATTCCGCTCTGTTGATTCCATTGTTTAGGGGATTTAGCAAAGAGCTAAAAAGTACATTCTCACGATACCGACGATGTATTATTATTATCCGTATTTCTTCATCGTCTCTTCAATACTTTTTTTGAATATTTGTATGACAATAAACGAGATTGTGGTACCTGTTTGTATTTACCAGGTTGAATAATTTGAAAGGAAACTAAATTTGAACCCCGGATCATCACCCTACTCCCCTCTCTCTCTCTCTCTCTCTCTCTCTAAATATAATCGGAGAAATGCACACGCCTTTTATTGGGGTGGTGGAGTCCTCCCCCTACCCGACAGCATTTGGGGCTACGCCACTTATTTACATGTTTTTTTCTAACTTGTCCCAGACAGTAATCTTACAGATCCCAGATCTTACAATAAATATAAAACTGAAAACAAGGATGATGAAGTTAAGGCTTTCTTTCCAACGTTTTCCCAGGTTTGTAATTGACTGGTCTTTTGAAGTGCATGATTTACCATCGTGATATTTGATATTTTGAAAATGTGATATTTGCAAGATAGAATGTTTGTATCAATCGTGTACATAATGATGATGAAATAGTTTACATTATATTCCACATACAAGAATCTTGCGCTACGATAGTCAAAGGTAAATCACGTGATGAAAGATAGTTCGCCCATCATCAGATGGGAGAAGAAAAGTTCGTTGCACTGTGTAGATAGTAGTACTGTCTACACAGTGCAACGCACTTTCACTAAATATAGAAGTACTATCTACACAGTGCAACGCACTTCCACTGAAGTTCAACGCAGCAGGCATTCACGGTCACCGCGGTGATGCGACGCGAATTGCAAATTTAATTTCATACAGTATAGTCTACGTTTCGTTTGCTAGCTGTCTGTTACTGTTAGTGCAACTGTGTTAGTGTTAATAATTGTTGCTCTAAAATGGCGGGACAAGTTAGATTTGAGCTCCTTAGTGGAGCGGAATTAGACAGTTTTCTGCTGGACAGCGAAAGCAAGAATACAAAGCGACACCTTAAATTCAGCCTGAAAGTATTCCAAGATTATTGCGATGCTTCAAGAAACATAAATTGTGATGAACTGTCCGACATGGACTTGAAAGCATTACACCAACTGTTGGAGAGATTGTATACTGATGTGAAATTTCGAAATGGAGAGTCATTAAGCAAAAAACTACCGTTGGTGAAGGTGATGGGACAAACCATCACTTCCGAGGCGATCTGGATGTAGCTATCTTTCCGAAGCGAAGCTGAGGACAGATAGCGTATAGATTCAGATCGCCGAGGAAGTGATAGTTTTCCATCGCCTGAAATCAAAAGGTGATTATTTGCTTTATATTCCACATCGGAAACAATTAACTTCTTCCGTCATTTTAGAGCAACAAGTCAACAATTAACAGCTAGCAAACGGTGTACGACACGTACAGTGCATGCAGTATAGTGGTGTGACCATATAGTTCGCGCGTGACCAAAGTTCGCGTACTAACACTAAAAGCGCTTAAAGAGTAGAGCAATACGCAGCGTATACAATTAAAGTGCGTTGCACTGTGTAGATAGTACTTCTATCTTCCATGTGTAGATAGTACTACTATCTAATATAGTACCGTGTAGATAGTACTACTATCTACACAGTGCAACGAACTTTTCTTCTCCCATCAATAATGGGCGAACCATCTTTCATCACGTGATTTACGTTTGACCAATCGTAGAGCAAGATTCTTAGTATGTGGAATATAATAATAAATATCTACAGGCTTTGGATATGGACTGCATATATATTTGTTTTGAATGTGCGAGACATAGACATTATTAAGAATATCAACTTTGCAAATTCTGGTAAAGTGTTCAAAACTGTTGTTCGGAAACTCAAGGAGAAGGGGAAAGACGGCGTAAAACATCATATTCCTGTCAGTGAAACCGACATCATCTAGATTCAAGACAGTCTAGACCAGGACTTTTCATGTGAACTACAACGTAAAGTTTTCATCGACATAATGACTCTTTTTTTGATAACAGGGGAAAAGAAAATGTGCATGGTATGAAGGCTGATGACTTTATTCTGAGTGAACAAAATGGGCGCCGATGTTTCCGTATGGTCGACAAAGCTACACAAAAATCACACGGACGTCGACTTGAATAGCCAAGGAGGACGAAATGTTCGAAATTACTAGGAGTAGTAGGTGCCCTGTTGCAACACTTCTGAAATACAAGTCTAAACTAAATCTCAAAATGCCATATTTGTGGCAAATATGTACCTTTTTTGAATTTTCAGTTTACATGATTTTTTTCATGAGTTGGAGGTAATAAACCTTTATAATATACATTTTAAAGTTGGACACACATGTGTATGGCGCAATGAAACTGAAACTGAAACATTTTTTACCACACCATAAATATGACCATTATCAAGCACATCATAAGTCACATAAATCATGATATCCAAAACGAATGTTGTTGTTCTTTAACAGGAGGCGCATTTTCAGAGGAAAACACTGTCCATGTTTCCGTATATTGCTATTGTCACATAAATTAGCAGTCCATGTGCTAAACACTGAAAAGCCTCCCCCCCCCAAATAAAAAAGACAACAACAAATACAACATCTTAGTAATACATGAAGTTTTTTAGTAAGTTAGGACTAATATTTGCATCTTTCCCGAGTTTTGCATGGTTATTTAGAACCAGAGGATTACCATGGGTTGGCTGTGGAAAGAGTTCACAGTTATAAGTACTTGGGAACAACGGTAAATGATTCACTCGACTGGCCATCGAATGTTACCTTGCTTTAAAAAAAAGTGCAATTAGAGAATGTACTTCTTGAGAATGATAAGAAGGATGCATGTAGACAACAAAATTATAAATCTTGTTTACTACGGAAGCTTAAAAGCGCCACCGAGATGACGAGATAATTCCTCGTCTTCTCGACTTTTTTGGTCCGAGAAGGCGAAAAGGCGAGATTCCAAATCTCGTATTGTCGACTTCTTGTGTACGAGAAGGTGAAAAGGCGAGATTCCAAATCTCGTCTTTTCGACTTCTCAGCTACATACAGAAGCTTAAAAGTGCCACCGAGATGACGAGATAATTCATCGTCTTCTCGACTATTTTGATCCGAGAAGGCAAGAAGGCGTGATCTGGCATTTCGTCTTCTCAGCCTCTTTTGGTCCAGGAAGGCGAGATTCCAAATCTCGTCTTCTCGACTTCTCGGGTATGAGAAGATGCGAAGGTGAGATTTCAAAACTCGTCTTCTCGACTTCTTGGGTACAAGAAGGTGACAAAGCGAGATTCCAAATCTCATCTTCTCGACTTCTCGGGTACGAGAAGGTGACAAAGCGAGATTTGAAATATCATCTTCTCGACTTCTCGGGTACGGGAAAGTGAGAAGTCGAGATTCCCAATCTCGTCTCTTCGACTTTCCGGGTACAAGAAGGTGAGAAGTCGAGATTACAAATGTTGTCTTCTCGACTTCTCGGGTACAAGATGGTGAGCAAGCGAGATTCCAAATCTGTTGTAGGAATTAGATTTTAGTAGAACTTGTGGACCTATAAATTATATAGCCCGTAGCCATATCGAGGCATCCAGAAGCTCTTCAATTTCAGCCAATGAAGAGTTTCAAGATTTTCGTTTTTCCATGAATTTTACCTCGTAATGTGAATACAGAAAAAGACATATTGTTAAGTTGTATTAATAAATACTTAAAGCGTACGAAATATATAAATACTATCGGTTTTTAATATCTAAAATATTATAGAACTCAAATAGTAAATCGTATCTGGATTGCATTACCTCTTTGTACGCTACATGACGCGAGACGAGAATTGGAATCTCGCCTTCTCGCCTTCTCGGACCAAAAAAGGCCTAGAAGACGAGATGCCGGATCACGCCTTCTCGACTTCTCGGACCAAAAAAGTCGAGAAAGACGAGGAATTATCTCGTCATCTCGGTGACACTTTTAAGCTTCCGTATTTTACAGATCATTGATCGAGAGAACAGCTACAGACAACAAAATATGCTTTTTTGGGAATGCAACTAAAAAAGATAAGAAGAATATTTGATGTTAGTTTATTTTGCCTTCAAGGTAAGGTTGCTTTACTAAGCTTTTTCGGAGGGGTTTATCACGTGATGCCAGCAGCAAACAACATCTGCTACTGCTGTTCGTGCGAGGGGAAAATCGTCGGTTTCCGGTAGGATAGCGCTACCATTAAATGAAAGCTTTTAAAATTGTCAATCGTAGGGATTCGGGTATGAATGTTTTGTAGCATCTGTCTTATTCATTCGTATCTTTTATCAAGTATTTAAGCCCCAATATTTAAGAATTATTATAAAGATTTGGTTGTATACAGGTATCGACAAGTGTTAAGTATGGTATGAAGGATATTCGATCTTTAGGGGAAATGTTTCGTAGGCTAAATACAGCTTTCAGGGCTGTGTTCATCAGGTTTTTATTGCGTGTGTAAACGTGCCAGATGGTGTGAATTTAATTCCTAAATAATTGTATTCGTCACTTGACTGTGTCTATTTGGTGTTAAACATAACAAAACGTTACTATTCACTATCCATCCTGCCTCTTTAAAAATCATTACAATTGACTTTCCCGTATGAATTAATTAATTAAATGACTAACTTTTTTGTCATTGGCAATAACATGCATGAAATGAGCTATAAGGGTAGCATACAAGAGTATCTTTTACAACAATAACCCACTTCTTGTAATTAAACTGCTTGAATCTTTGCGCAGCACAAAACGGTCGACCATTCGGTACAAGGGTTTGAAAATCAGAATATTTAATAAAACAACTGCAATTCCTATATTCGATTAACGGTCTTTATCCCCCCCAACAACAAAAAAAGAAAAAGAAAAGAAGATTCAAACTCTTTCGTTTTGAGGGAAGTTCTAAATTAATATGATCTTTTAAATGCAGGTGGAAGTTAACCTTTTCATTTGTTTGGCCTGCAAATGGGACATAGTAGCTTTACCAAAAAAATACTCTCAGAGTTTGATGTATATTGGCTCATTGAGTCACCTATTCAAAAGGGTAACAAATCCACTAGACGCATGGAATGGTATGATTTATTGTTATGTCCTCGAAGCACAGATTTCATGTGATTTAACATGTAAACAAACGTTGGGTTCGTCCTATTTAATTCAATGATTCCATATTGCGAGGTCACTATTGCTGCCAGTAGTATCGCAACGTACTATGACAGGTGTAGATGTGTTTTAAGAGAGCGCTTACTACTCACCTTTTTAATAGGTGTATTCATTGATTATTTTAAATTTATATTGTAAAGCATATTGAGAGGGCATGATACATATTTTACCACTATTATAACGCATGTTTAATAAAATTTAAAGAGTAGACAACGATTTAAAATGGTTTATTGACAGGCTGACAAAATGTAGGTCAAGAGGTTGTTTACATTTTTGAGGGAAATTCACGCGCTAGGAAATGTAATACTTTGTATTACATTGGAAGGAAATGTACAAGCGTATGTACGCTTATCAAGCAAGCGCGGAAAACACCGCCAGCAAATTAAAAATAGCACGAAGGGGCTTTCATTCTAGTTATGGCTTTCATTTTGAATGGACAAGAAGAAAAATTTACGGAGTCTAAAACATTATTAGACGATTTGGATTAATACTAAAGTTAGCACTGCACTGGAATAATTAGTTGGATATATAACGCTGAATTATTTCTTCTCGTGAGCGACCAGCGGGATTATACTCGGGTTTTGGGCTGGCCTTTGTCGTTGGGCCTGATTAGAAAGGAGAGTCCATATCATTATTTTGGCCTGGTCGCACATCACACAGTGGCATCACGGCATAGGCGGGATCGAATGCTGCGTTTCACGGACGTGGCCCAGTCACCGGCAGTGCACCACATCGCCGGGTGAGTCTCTCTTTAAGGGAATCGAAAACTGATCCGAGGGGAAACGGTTGCACCATTTCAATACACGAAATTGAGGCGGGTAGTTGTCCCGTAAAGGCGGTCCTTAGATATTTGAAAATGCGCCCGGGAAGTGGGGAGGCTTTCTTTTGCTCATATGGTTCACTTCCTCTCACCAGGCATGAGTTCAGTGCCATGATGAAGAGATGCATGTCATACAGGGATATGTTGGCGGCGAAGTTTTCCTCCCATTCTTTTCGTATAGGTGCGGCTACAACCGCTGCTATGGCGGGCTGCTCGGACGCCCAAATACAGCACATGGGTCGATGGGCTTCCTCCGCGCATCGCAGATATATTGATATGGTTGTTTAAATATGAGCAATGTTGCAAAGTACCGTTGGGGTTGATTTGATTTGATTTGATTCGCCAGGTATACGTACAAAATATAACAGAGTGAATGATGAGGTCAATAATGTAAGGGTGAGGCCGCATACACAGGAATGAATATATGTATAATATACAGATGAATAAGTCCCTCGCCTCGAGAGGTTAAATAAGCTAATAATAATAATAGCAATAATAATCATAATGGTGCTACAACATGAAAATGAAAACGAAGTCAAGCAGACAACAAACACACATGCAAAACAAGAGCAAGAAAATACAATGGGATTTCAAGTTCACATTAATGCATGTTCTTTGGAATACAAAATGCTGCCCAGTCCTCTTTTCTTATTTTGTCCACAGAACAAATATGGATAGTAGGCGACTCTATCCTTTTCTGGGCCCATCGCAGGGCGGAGCGGACTGGCTGCGCCGATATGGATTTGGGGACGGTCATCCATTGGGCTGGAAAGCGGGGCCTTCGCTTGGACCAAACAAACGCATGGCTAGAGTCGATTACCAGTGGCCTGACGAAGCCGACCGTTTTAGTGTTACACGTGGGCACGAATGACATAGAGGGATGTTCGAAGAGGGCGATGGCGAATGCGGTGAACAGATTAATCACATCGAACACTGAGACGACAATAATATGGTCTGACATTCTAGAACGGGTAGAATATAAATGCTGTAGTCCGGAAGAGCAGAAAAAATTAGACGATAGAAGGAGGGCCACGAACCGATACGCTCGCGCCTTGGCCGGCAGGAATGGGGGAAAGGCCATTTCACACCCCGACATAAGGCATAAGGATAGGGCTTTATATAGGCCGGACGGATTGCATCTCTCCAATGAGGGTTTGGACAGGTTTATCACTGACCTGAAGGAGGGCCTGTCCTATCTCGGTTCATCCAAGTAGTTAAACAATGATAATGTTACAAAACACGTTGTTTGTTCTTATATTTCAATGTTCTTATAGTTCAGTGTTCTTATATTTCAGCGTTTTTATATTTCAATGTTTAAGTCTGTTCGGGTAGCAAAGTAAATCCCGCAAAAAAGTTTGAGTCCGGCACCGCAAGATCATGTTTTTGTTGTTGGGATAAGAGTGCCTTATTTTGGGAGTAACAAAGTTGTGGAGAGTAAATAATGGTTATATGGGGCAGGTTTAGGTGGACATTGGTAAATGACCAGTTTTGCAAATGCTTCATTTCGAAATGGGCATTAACGGTTTAGTCACTTCTTTGAGGGGAATGAATTAGGCATAATGATGTGCCGGTGTTGTAGAGATAATGACTCGTTTGAGTCCGGCACCGCAAGATCATGTTTTTGTTGTTGGGATAAGAGTGCCTTATTTTGGGAGTAACAAAGTTGTGGAGAGTAAATAATGGTTATATGGGGCAGGTTTAGGTGGACATTGGTAAATGACCAGTTTTGCGAATGCTTCATTTCGAAATGGGCATTAACGGTTTAGTCACTTCTTTGAGGGCAGGTTTAGGTGGACATTGGTAAATGACCAGTTTTGCGAATGCTTCATTTCGAAATGGGCATTAACGGTTTAGTCACTTCTTTGAGGGGAATGAATTAGGCATAATGATGTGCCGGTGTTGTAGAGATAATGACTCGTTTGAGTCCGGCACCGCAAGATCATGTTTTTGTTGTTGGGATAAGAGTGCCTTATTTTGGGAGTAACAAAGTTGTGGAGAGTAAATAATGGTTATATGGGGCAGGTTTAGGTGGACATTGGTAAATGACCAGTTTTGCGAATGCTTCATTTCGAAATGGGCATTAACGGTTTAGTCACTTCTTTGAGGGGAATGAATTAGGCATAATGATGTGCCGGTGTTGTAGAGATAAGTTTATTACGATACTCTGTAGTCTGTTATAGGGTTATAAATTAGCTTAAGGGCGAAAAAGTACATGCTTGTACATGTACATTGGTTAATTTGGCCAATTGAAATGTTAATTCCACCAAAGTGTAAATAGTTAGGCATAGATATTCCCTTAGTGCACAAAAATCGTTTGATGACAACGTTGTGATTTGGCGGCCGATCATATATAAATATATTCTCGTTTGGCGGTAATTTGTCAAATTATGCCTCCAAATCACTAATCACATGGTACTGATAAGTTTATTGATCAATAATTGTCATCCGATAATTTTCGACCCCACTCAATTTTTACATGCGAGGGGGTTGCCAATGTATATTCAGTCGAATTTGTTCGCATGTCAATTCTTAGTTTTCCGGCCCCCATCCGATTTGAATGCGGGGGGACCTAGTTGTACCTACACATTTTCAAACTCAGGGTGTCACGCTTTAATCTTAGGCATCATCCGATCTTACAGGCGGAGAGGCTGGTATATATATACATCTATATTCTATAACTTTAGGCATCACTCGATTTTATAGGCGGGGGGCTGATATAATGACTTAATGTATATAAGTTTAGCCTAGGCATCACTCGATTTCATAGGCGGGGGGCCTAGCATTTGTAAGCATCATCCGATCTTACAGGCGGAGAGGCTGGTATATATATACATCTATATTCTATAACTTTAGGCATCACTCGATTTTATAGGCGGGGGGCTGATATAATGACTTAATGTATATAAGTTTAGCCTAGGCATCACTCGATTTCATAGGCGGGGGTCCTAGCATAACTTTAGGCATCACTCGATTTTATAGGCGGGGGGCTGATATAATGACTTAATGTATATAAGTTTAGCCTAGGCATCACTCGATTTCATAGGCGGGGGGCCTAGCATTGCATTTGTAAGCATTTTTTATGATTCAATATATCTGTGTTATTTTGTTATGACACACAGAAAATCAAAATGTGCAAAATAAGCGTCCATCTCAAAATGTTAATAAAGCCACGACATAAACGCAAATTTGGTTGTTTGTTATTTTGTTAGCCGTGAATAATAAAATTTAAAGAGTAGACAACGATTTAAAATGGTTTATTGACAGGCTGACAAAATGTAGGTCAAGAGGTTGTTTACATTTTTGAGGGAAATTCACGCGCTAGGAAATGTAATACTTTGTATTACATTGGAAGGAAATGTACAAGCGTATGTACGCTTATCAAGCAAGCGCGGAAAACACCGCCAGCAAATTAAAAATAGCACGAAGGGGCTTTCATTCTAGTTATGGCTTTCATTTTGAATGGACAAGAAGAAAAATTTACGGAGTCTAAAACATTCCCACCACCTCCCCCATTATCTCCACCAATAAAAGTATTTTTAGTATATTAGTGGCATAAATTAAGTATTGCTTGGTGGTTCGAAGTAGCCAATCTACTCATTCAAGTTTAGTTCATAATTTGAGGTTATTTTATATGAATGTTTTTATATACTGTAATTTACATTTGTAAAACATTGCCCAATTCGGCCTTGTAGGCCGCGATGCATTGTTGCTCTTTTATTCTCAATAAAACCATTATCTATCTATCTATCTATCTATC
This sequence comes from Strongylocentrotus droebachiensis, assembly GCA_035222895.1. NCBI lineage: Eukaryota > Metazoa > Echinodermata > Echinoidea > Camarodonta > Strongylocentrotidae > Strongylocentrotus > Strongylocentrotus droebachiensis. Next base: position 80,545 of record JAVYIG010007526.1, read on the forward strand.
AAGGTATACGTATTAGTACGGAAAGGATTTAGGGTTTCAGGTATGAAAGGTACGGATAGGGTTTATGTAATAAATTGGTCAGTGATTTATGAAGTTAATGCAGAGCCAGGGGCATTTGGCCTGGTCGCACATCAACTTGCGTCGTGCACAAAGAAAGTGGGCCGTAGGGGAATTTTTCCCATTGGGTTTCGCCCCTACCCGGTTTTGTATGGGTAAATCACTAATCACATGGTACTGATAAGTTTATTGATCAATAATTGTCATCCGATAATTTTCGACCCCACTCAATTTTTACATGCGAGGGGGTTGCCAATGTATAATTATTCAGTCGAATTTGTTCGCATGTCAATTCTTAGTTTTCCGGCCCCCATCCGATTTGAATGCGGGGGGACCTAGTTGTACCTACACATTTTCAAACTCAGGGTGTCACGCTTTAATCTTAGGCATCATCCGATCTTACAGGCGGAGAGGCTGGTATATATATACATCTATATTCTATAACTTTAGGCATCACTCGATTTTATAGGCGGGGGGCTGATATAATGACTTAATGTATATAAGTTTAGCCTAGGCATCACTCGATTTCATAGGCGGGGGGCCTAGCATTTGTAAGCATCATCCGATCTTACAGGCGGAGAGGCTGGTATATATATACATCTATATTCTATAACTTTAGGCATCACTCGATTTTATAGGCGGGGGGGCTGATATAATGACTTAATGTATATAAGTTTAGCCTAGGCATCACTCGATTTCATAGGCGGGGGTCCTAGCATAACTTTAGGCATCACTCGATTTTATAGGCGGGGGGCTGATATAATGACTTAATGTATATAAGTTTAGCCTAGGCATCACTCGATTTCATAGGCGGGGGGCCTAGCATTGCATTTGTAAGCATTTTTTATGATTCAATATATCTGTGTTATTTTGTTATGACACACAGAAAATCAAAATGTGCAAAATAAGCGTCCATCTCAAAATGTTAATAAAGCCACGACATAAACGCAAATTTGGTTGTTTGTTATTTTGTTAGCCGTGAATAATGGTCAAAGCAGGTTGATTCATTTGCCATTCGTTCACGATTTACTCGAAAAATCGATATCCACATAATCGGGTCAGACCCTGTGGCAATTTTTAGTTTCAAATGAATTTGGTTTACATGTTTTCCGCACATTTACTTCATTGTTTTTTCTTCTTCCTTTCACAGGGTTCCGTTTTCTGTATAAATCGCTACACGTCTTACGAAAATCATGGAAGACAAGGATGCCCTGTTCGACGAACTCTCAAAAAAATTCCCAGCTGGAAATTATACAACCTTTTGCAAACAAATGGGCGTGGGCTACAATGAAGCTCAGAGTGTGCTGACGAGGTTTAAAGAGGATTACAACAAGGCTCTGAGAGACCTACTCTCTCAATGGGATCTAAAGATGAAGGGTGTCACCAGGGAACAACTCGAAGATGCCCTGGACAGAGCAGACGTCGGTGGACTCTTTTCCATTGTGGATACACATTATGAAAAGGGTAATAATCAGTAATTTCTAATCAGTTTTTATTCCCTTCGATTTTCTTGACACTGCCTCTGTATTCCTCTTCCTTTATTTAATTTGTATACTTCTGTCAAATCTCGATCTGCTCTTTCTTCCCAACAAACAAATTCACGTGGAAATCAAGAGATTATCAAGGGATTGCTTCAAACACTTGAAATTTACGTGATTGTGTTTAATACGTTTATTTCAGTATGTTACTTAACAAAAACAAGTACATCAAATCACGCAATCGTCACTGTAACGTTATTATCCCTGAAACTACATCATCATACACAAACTGAGCACAACATGAATATAAAATTACATATGTTATAAACATGCATAAGTGTTTGGTGCACCTTTAAGCTTTACATTATGTATCCAGTATACACAACAAAATTGTCCTCATTTTATGTTCTAAAAAGAATAAGCAAAAGTAAAATAGGGTCAATCAGAACAAGATTAGTACACAAAATTGAAGAGTCGATCCTCTTAGAATTCTAATTTTGACTTTGGTTGCTGTCCATAAAGAGCTATCGAAGAATCTGACCTGGCAACGTGTCAAAATATGTTTTACACTTTTATCTATCGAGAACCCGAGTATGTGTATTTTGTTTATGTTTGTTATGAATTAGAAAGGCATATTGAGAGTACATGGTGGTATGTAAAATGCATATAAATAGATCATAACATTGACAAATTATAAAATGATAAACTTACAATACTTGGTCTACTTGGTCTCTTTTCACAGCTTCCTGTAGCATGGTAGCCGCCACGGTAATGGTAGCCGGAGAGGGCGTTGTTCACGATACTAGAAATCAGTTTAATAACCAATCAGACAGATCGGACTCAGGACATACGAATGAAGGAGGTAACGTACAAAGTCAACAGCCTCTTTATACTCTGTTTTATTTTTTACTTGTTTTTCTCGCTTCTGCTTCTGAATTCCATTTCCTTTATTTAATTGGTATACTTCTCTCAATTCATGATCTTTTCTTTCTTCCCACTAAACAATCCACGTGAAAATCAAGTTAATTTCAAGGGAGTGACTTGAAGTGATTAATGTTCTTCAAATACTTGAAATTTACGTGAGTGTTTTAATTCGTTGATTTCACTATGCCACTTACAAACACGGGCATCACATCACGCAATGGTCACTGTATATGACCATAAGAATTACGTGATTTTCCCTGCTTTGGAGACCGTGGTTTGTAAACCTAATACTCCCATTTTTGTTTGGTTATGAAATAACATCATCATAAAAAAAAAAACACGTTGTGAATTCAACATGAATATGAAGTAAGATATGTTTTAAACATGCATCAGTGTTTGGTACACCTTTAAACTCTAAATTATGACCGCAGTATACACAGCCAAATTGTCCTTGTTTTATATTGTTAGCAGGTTGAGCAAAAGTAAAATAGGGTGATTTAAAACAAAACCCCACACAAAATTGAAGAGTCGATCCTTTTAGAATTCTGATTTTGAATTTGGTTGCAGTCCACGAAGAGCCGTCGAAGAATCTGACCTGGCAGTTAACATGTCAACATATATTTTACACTTTTACCTATCGAAAACCTGAGTATGCGTATATTTTTCTTGTTTGTTTCATTAATTACAAAGGCATAGTGATAATACAATCATGGAGGTATGCAAAAAATATAAATCGATCATAACAATGACACATTAAAAAGTGATGAAGTAATACGTTGTCTACTTCGTCTCTCTTCACAGCTTCCTGTAGCGTGGTAGCCGACACGGTAATGGTAGCCGGAGAAGACGCTGTTCACGATACTAGCAATCAGTTTATCAACCAATCAGAAAGATTGGACTCAGTACATCCGAATCAAGAAGGTAACATACATTCAACAGCATCTTTCTAATTAGTTTGTATACCACTTGTTTTTCTCGCTTCTGCTTTTGTATTCCTCTTCCTTTATATAATTTGTATAATTCTGTAAATTTTCAATCTTCTCTTTCTTATATGTAAGATTTTCACTTGGTAAAGGACAGGGTCGTCTCATTTCAAGTTCATTTATCCTCTCTCTCTCTGTCTTCTCTAATTAGAGGAGTCTCTTGCAGCACGTTCGGGCGGGTATATATAATGATGCTATACAGTGTGAGTCAAAAACTAGTTTACACCTAGAAAATTGCTAATTATTTTAAAATCATCTATGAACAGTAAATGATTATACATCTTATGAAAGAGTGTTTTATCCCGAATCATTTGGTATCATTATTGTGGGGTATGTGTTCACGCTTGGATGAACGGGAGGCATTGTTTGTGTGAGTGCAACATTCGACTTGCGCCAAAGTTGCTTATGTGATGTTTGAATAAAACAATTGGGATTTGGGTATTAATTCGGTCTTTGCAGATCCAAATAACATCCCTCACAAAATTAATCATACCACACATATCACATATCGAAAATCAAATATCAACGGACATTTTGTGCGCGCGTGTGTGTGTGTGTGTGACTTTGATTCTGCAAAAAGACATATGCGATGCATTTCATTTGATACATTCAATTCATTCTCTCACTCCGCTAATCCGAACATAATACATACTGTAGGCATCACTTTGGCGCAAGTCGATTTTTGAACTCTCGCAAACAATGCCTCCTGTTCATCCAAGCGTGAACAGATACCACTCAAAAGTGATACCAAATGATTTGGGATAACACACTCATTCATAAGATGTATAATAATTTACTGTTCATAGATGATTTTTAAAATAATTAGCAATTTTCTAGGTGTAAACTTTTTTTTTACTCACACGGTATACTGTGTTCATCTCATCATAATTTGACTCCGGGGAAAGCCGTGTCTGCCTTCCGTTTATATTTTTAGGTGAACGTGTATTATATTTTGCTCATCAGTTTATCTTTCGATTAATAACACAAACATAATAAACAGGGAACATGTCGGAACAATGAAACCTGATGTAATAATACAAACTAATAATAACGAACGAAAAGGGCTAAGATCATGGGAGTACAATGGGTCACTTTGTCTATATGCTTGCATCATTCCAGATATCTCCAGTAAGAAGATCTCGCCTTCATTAACCGTTCAACAATGTCGCGAAAAGTTGAAGAATAAGTACCTTAATCAATTGTGCAAAATTCCAATGAAACCGTGGGATAAAAATTATTATGCTGAGTTCAAAGATATGCACACGGTTGTCACGATGGTGAAGAAGGACGCTCGTGGACGAGACACGAAGGAAATACTCCATGGATCTGTTGCTGAAATATTTTCGACCAAAGTAAACGGAAGCCTGCCCGCTCGAATCCTCATTACGGCCCCAGCTGGACGGGGGAAGACCACGGCTGTTGCTAAGATGGCTTACGACTGGGTTCACAGAGAAAAGGGGTCTGCATTAGAACATCTGCCACTTCTGTTTGTTGTGAAATTCCGAACCACAAGTAAGCGTACATCGATCGGAGAAGCAATTAAGGACCAGCTTTTGAGTGATGTTGATGATCTCACGCCAGAAGGTCTGGAGAATTTCATTAGAGAGAATCAGGGAAACTGTCACATCATACTAGACGGACTAGATGAGTATGCCGGTATTTCTTCTTCAAACCGAGGCTCAGAGAGCAATATGGTCAGTGTCATCCGCTGGAAGGAATTTCCAGAGTGTAGAGTCATTGTAACAACACGCCCTCACCTAGAGAACTTCTTCAATCAAGATGATCTTCCAACGGTATACACAAAGATGTGGATCGAAGGATTCTCGCAAGAGAGCTCACGTGAGTACATCGACAAGTTCTTTGCTCCGACTTCGAATCCTTGTCGTGGACATGGACTGAAGGCTTACCTTGATGACCAACCACTTATTGATGAACTTGTCAAAACACCTTTATTTTGTCTCATGGTATGTCACTTATGGAGCGATGAGCTTTTAAACACCGAAACGTCAACTCAAACAGAATTATTCGACAGCGTGAATGTTTTTCTGATGCACCATGCTAATGCCCGATCAACATCAAAAGGCAAACAAATAACGGGTGAAAATCTAGACGAAATCATTCGTAAACTGGGTAAGGTTGCTCTAGCTGGTCTACTGGACGACTCTAAAAAGCTAGTCTTCACCCCCCTTGATTTCCGAAGAGTTCCTTCTATCCTTGATAGGGCATGCGAGCTTGGGATATTATCCAAGATGACTGTTACAACCGCAAGGCTCCCACGATCTCACAATACCACTTCTATTACCATTGAGTTTTATCACAAACTCGCTCAAGAACACTCGGCTGGGAAATACCTCGCTGCTAAATCGAGAAAGCGCCAAAGGCCCTGGCAGACTTCCAATTTGAAAAGAATATTGCTCATGATCAACGCAAACATCGGTGACTATGAAAATCTCATCCGATTCGCGGCAGGCACGGATAACAGCCTGTGTATACGAATAATGGAGGCGCTCCTTTCAAACAGTTATTTGGATGAGAGCGAACGGTATCGCATTCTTCTTGACTGCTCATCAGAGACCAAGGGTACTGCAGAAAATGTCTCTTCGTTTGTTCAAAGATGCGTAACTGCACAGAGTATTGTTCTAAAGTCACCGACTGTCTACACCGTCGTTGGGATGCAAAATCTTCCAGAGCAAATGAAACATGAGGTATGCTCATTTCCAAATAACCGGCAATTAACAAAAAAATGGTATTTGTAAAGAACATAGTAATGGAAATATCAACTTTTAAAGAATGTGTCGTTCAGTTGCCAAAACTGTATATCAAAGGAGAAAAGTATGTTCCCATATATTTTTGTATTGATTATTATAACTGCGTCTTATTAAAGGGATAGGGCCTAGTTGAGTTCTGTTTTCAGACCCCAAATGCTTTCAAAGTGCATGGTTATTGCTCTTATTCTTATCTATGACATTTGAAGTGCCCTTTTAGAACCTAAAATTGCTATGATGGCAATTTTAGACCCCACAAATTAATGTGTGAAATTTACCCAATACGATCATACTAATGCAGTTCCACTTTAAAAGAAATACGGTGACCGTTAATTAATTATTTTATTAAAAATAACAATACATGGGCCGCCTGGTTGTGCGTAATATAACCAACACGAAAATGCCAACAAATAAGCCAACATCGGCATTGGCTGAAATGCGACGTAAAGGCGCTATTTCGTTATTTCAACGGCTGTTTCAAATTATCTAATATCTGTGGTGGCACACAAGTATTATAAATCGTTATATTTATGGATATTTCAGCCGTCTCTGAACCGATTTTGATCAAACAAAGATGATTATGTAATTTTAATTATATGTTTTTTCAAATTTGACACTCAGTTTTTCATTATCTCACACAAAATTATTTTGTGTAGCGCCCTCTGTAACAGAACTCAACTATCCCTTTAAGCCTTACGAATTAATTGAAGCTTACAGTGTATGTACCATTCAGAGGCTATATCCATTTCCCCTACCATATTGTCAATGCGTTTAATGAATTACATTGCGTGACATAGGCTTTATAATTAAAACATATTGTTCATGTGCAATATTAACAAGAAAAATATTTCGATTTTGTCCAACTGCAGTCTAAATATTAAGCTAATGCATTCCAGAAACAAATAAAACAATACATACAACAAATAAAAACAATCATAATTCCTAATCATGTAAGGGAAATTACGAGACGCATCAATATAATTATGTAAAACGACGGATCTATAGATCATATTTATGTGGAATATTTCTTCTTTTTGGGAATATTACTTTGAAATGTTTTTCATTATCCGAAAGTTACTCCTATATAATTTGTGTGGATATGTAGGAAGGGAGCTTTAATTACATACCAAAAAGTCTCAGATAAGATCAGGCCACAGTCTTGATTGCTTTAATATTCATTACACAATCATGACAACAAGAAGATATACAACAGATATCTATATGAACTGATTAATGTTATTCTTATTTGTACAACCTTTCTTTAATTTTCTTTCTTTTACTTTCACCTCTCTCTCTTTCTCTCTATCCCTCACTCTCCCTCTCTCTCTCTTAACACCAGGTGAGGACTGTAAGGTTCGAGGGATCTATTCTAACTACCGACGTGACGAGTGGACTATGGTCCTGCCTGGGATCATTTTCTATGCTACGTACTCTCACCATCTCAGACTCCTCTCTCAGTTTTCCTCCATCTACCCATGAGCTTCAATCCGTCACAAAGCTATCAGCCGAGAGAGTGACGTCACAGAGCTATGAAGGTCTACTCTCATCGCTCCCTGGCTTGATACATATCGATATCACTATCGATGATGCAGAGAAAGACATACCTCAGATCACGGCTGGTCTTCGTCGGACCGGAAGACAGCAGCTCACACGCATCGACCTTACAGCACCGCCATCACTCCCATCAGAGAAGAAGAGTGAGCTTCCATCCGTCCGAAAGCTATCATCCGAGAAAGTGACGTCACAAAGCTATGAAGTTCTGCTCTCATCGCTTCCTGGCTTGATAATTATCGATATCACTATCGATGATGCAGAGAGGGACATACCTCAGATTACGGCTGGTCTTCGTCGGACCGGAGGACAGCAGCTCACACACATCAAACTTACGGCACCGTCATCACTCCCATCAGAGAAGGATAGTGTATCGAGAGAGACGATGAAAGGATTGGGTCTTCTGATCAGAGAACAAACCAAGAACCTGCATCGGCTAGATCTGAGATGGGTGAATTGCACAGACGAAGAAGACTTGGTTTACATTATCGAGTGCTGCAGACGACTGAAGACGATGTCATATATATGGTAGGTTCTTGTTCAAATCTAGCATAAAATATATTAAAATCCTACTAGGGTCTAGGCTAGACTAGATGATTCTATTCAGTTAGGCCTACTCTGCAGTAGTAAAGCATAATGATACGAATACGTGAAGGGAAACAAAGGTTAAAACGTGGGTGTAACTTCCAAGCATTTGACTGAAAGTTAGGATCGGTTTTGTTTGATTATCGCTCTCAATTGGTTTTTTAGAATTTGTAATGTACACTGTACAGTAGCAATGAATAGAATTTGTATGCCTGTATTGGAAATCTATGTAGTTGCATGTATTATTATGAACTGTCGGAAGCTAAAACGGTGTAAGTCTATGTTGACTTAAAATACAAACCATATCCTTATACAATTAATCATCATTATCATGAATTGTCATCATTATTATTATCATTATTGTCTTTATAATAATTATCATTATTATTATATTATTCTTGCTAATACTATAATCATCAGTAGGCCTAGCCCTACCACTATTTCCATTAGTATCTATTATTATTATTGCGTTTATTACTATTAATATCATCATCATTATTATTGTCACTATCTTATTAATTGTCATCAGTATCATTAGGCCTACTTTGGGTTGGATGTTTTCCTTTAAAAGTTGTAAATTACTTCAAGTTATTTGTATGGTGTATTACCGAATACAGCAAATTTAAAAGTTTCGTGCTCTGCAATGAACCGTTAAAGGCAAACTGTTCCTTTTTTAATTATTCTACATCGTTTTTTTCAGACGCATGTATCGTATATTAAGAACATCAAGCCCCAACCCCTCCCCGCGCCAACGCGTCAGCTCTTACTCTACATCTCATAATGTGTGAACTTTCGAAGCGTAAACAATGCCAAGCTACGATGTTTTCTCCCTGGAGGGTGTTTCATCAACTAAAATTAATTTCGATGAAAAAAATAAACTAGATGGAACTTCGACTGCGCGCAGTCGAAAATGTGGCCTCTGCCATAGAGCGATTTCACAAATCTTTGACCTCAAGACCCCAAAATCTACTTGGTTCATCGCGGCTCTGCAAGATAAATACAATGTTTTGAGTTTGACAGTAATCCGTCTATCAGTTCTATTGATAAACATACATAATAAGCCCTGTGACCTTTGACCTCTGACCTTGTGACGCCAAACTCGAATCAGTTCATTAGCTCTGCAAGATACATCCATGACCTAAGTTTGGCAGGAATCCATCCATCGGTTCTTGAGATAACGCGATCACGAGCTATTTTTGCATACATAATGAGCACTGAGACTTTTGACCTTTGACCTCGTGACCCCAAAATCTAATGAATTCATTAGCTCTGGAAGATACATACATGACTTATGTTTGGCAGGAATCTATCCATCGCTTCTTGAGAAAACGCGATCACAAGAACAGGACGTAAGGACGGGACGTACAGACGGACGTACGGACATACGTACGGACGGACGGACAACCCGAAAACATAATGCTTCCGGCTACTTCGTAACGGAGGCATACAAAATTAAGGCCGGATCATTTTGGGCTTAAAACTGATGCTCGTGAGCTGTTTCATCGAATCAAATTTAAGCTACATTTGATTTTGATAAATCTTAGGTCAAATTAAAAACGGCTCTGAAATCAAGGCTTGTCGATTTTGGGTCTAACAACCACAAAATTGCGTCGCTTAACTATTGCAAGAGAGGTCCTTAAAAAGTAAGTAAATTTCGTTTTTCCTTAAATATATTTATTCTGTTGATAACAAAAATTGTTATTTTGTTAGAAGGAAAGTATTCCTCTCATTTTTTTAATCGAAAGATATTTGAAATAGATATCAACTAATACTAGCATTATAATTTCCAAATAGATCTAAGTTAAACTTAAACTTAATTTAAAATGGACGAAATGCACCGGTTCATGCATTTCCGTCACATTCATATACATCCATGCATGTCCAACTCTACTTGTCTAACGACATTGAATATTTGGTTATGACAGGTCTGAATTCATTAAGAAATATAGTTTATTCTTGCATTTGATGACAAAATAAGTCCACCACGGCTTTAAAAATCACCGGGTTGAATGGTCGCCGATAAAAAGTCTAGTGCGTATAGGCCTACATATAATTGTAGGTTAGGGCTCAGTTTCCAAATCGACTTTGTTATTTGCCGGTAGGCAGTGCGGTAGCCCTTTTTACATGTTGATAATATACATTAACAATCGACGGGATGATTGTTTCAACGTTAACATTTTATGAAACAAAATTGGACTCCACGGTGTAGGATCCAAGACCAAGTTAGATCTCGATTAAGATCGTAATGCAGATTTAGTCTACAGATGATGATACTACTACTAGATCTAGGGTAGATGTACATAGGCCTAGACCTAGTCTCTACACTGCACCCTTGTGCAGGACTTAATTTGATAAGGTTTTATTCGAATATTCAACAATATAGCTGGAGGCTGATGCAAGTGAATTTACAAGGTAAAAATAATTCCATAGACATAAAAATAAAATTATATGCTTTAACACTTTTAAATGAATCAAGATATAAACAGTACATAGTACATTAATAATAAATAATGAAAACAATAATAATATTGAGTTCGGTTTGCATACTTGGATATGAAATAAATAGAAAATCAAAGGGTATAAAATCAGATATACAGTTTGAGAGTCGGTGCAAGACATTTTGATAATATTTTAAGAGAAAAATTATTATTGATCAATAAAAAAATTGAAACAAAATGATTAAACTGTAACATTTACATGAAGTATGTATGAAAAATAAATCGATAAAATGCAATTATTAAATATGGTTATGTATGATCTTCATGAATACGTGATGTAAAACCCGGCTTGAAAACATAAAGTTACATTTATTGAAATAACATTAATAATTATTGCATTGATCAACTTGCGTTTATCAAAGTTAAATTTAAAAAGTCAGATAATATACATTGATCTTCTGAGTTGCATAGATTGGCAATGAGAATATCTGTTATAATTATTTATCGGATCAAAATTGCATTTAACTAAATTATATCTCTAAAAATTACATTTCTTTTCGTCGTCGAGCGCCACATCTCTTCTCTTCTATTCTCGCCTGAGAGCTTCTTCACTATCTTCATCACGAGCGTCAGCGTCGAGATTCTTCACGGCTCTTCAGCCACGACTACGAAGCGTCGTCTCCGCCTTCAAGCCTCCGCAACATTCATCGCGTGAGACCCTTCCTTCGTTTTTCTCAACTTTCTTTCTCTTCATTAGACATTTACATTTTGACGTAAGCTTTTAATTATGTCATTACATTCATTCAATAATGTCCATTTACCGTTTGTTGTCATGATGTAGTACGTTCACCAAAATTGTATTAAATTGGTGACCCCGCGTTTACTTGGGAGCTTGGTTGTATGATTTTATTATTGCCTGACTTTTTGGACTTAACAATGTTTTATAAAATGTATTCATTCTGGATTTTGTATTGAATGTTTTATGCTCTTGCATTTATACACGTTTATTCGATGCATACCATGTCATTCATCACTGTTCTATTTTTGGCAACTAAACAGCCGTTCGCATACCATGCTCGTTGCATTACAATTTTTCAACATGCCATGCTTGTACATTTCTTAGGCTGCTGTAAATTACTGCATACACTATACAATACATGCACTTTTACATTTGTTATCAGCCATTGATTCTTGTGACATTTTGTACTTTGCTCATTTATATTTTTCTCGCCTCTCATCTGTGTATTACATACACAGCTTCAATTCTGGCAGGGGAGTAATGTAGCGACTCATACATTCGCCCTACTTTTATCGTACATTCATGTATCCAGTATTTGTCCATCATGCTACTTATTTATATTCAGTTATTCGGACCACGTCTGTTCATTCCTTCAATCGCGCACCGTGGTTCCGCGCATTCCTTCACCCGCGTATTTTTCAACGCCACGAGGTTTTCTTCACTCCTGCATCCACCTTCAGTTGAGTCACACGCTCAATGATTTTCTCTCCAGGCTTATTATTCTACCGTGCTTATCACCTCTTGCATGGCACGTCAACTTTCTCTGCCGTGTTCATCGGGCTGCAGTCTCCCAGTGGAACAGTTATAGTCAGCACCGACATGGCGCCTGACTCTCCGCTGAGAGCGGCCAGTATTTTCGTTCCGGTAGTTCATCAACGAGTTCAATTCACCGCAGCTCTGATGAACTTCACATCAATCAAAGTTCGGCTCATCCGACTCATCGAGCGACTCACTGCTTCGCATCGGCACCGACTTTGTTTTCATTATTTCTTCCTTGGCCTCCGACATCGAGCGACTCACTGCTTTCGACATCGAGCGCCACACATTTCTACTCTTCGCCTCCGACATCGAACGACCCACTGTTTCGTCGTCGAGCGCCACATCTCTTCTCTTCTATTCTCGCCTGAGAGCTTCTTCACTATCTTCATCACGAGCGTCAGCGTCGAGATTCTTCACGGCTCTTCAGCCACGACTACGAAGCGTCGTCTCAGCCTTCAAGCCTCCGCAACATTCATCGCGTGAGCCCCTTCCTTCGTTCTTCTCAACTTTCTTCATCTTCATTGGACTTTCGACGTCATTTCATCTATGTCGTAAGCTCTATTCTGTATTCATTCATTATGTACATCGCATTTATTCATGTTCATTCTCATCTTTGATCATTAAGTAATCGCCGTGCGATATTCACATTTACCATTTATGCATTTTTATTCTGAGTCATCGACTTCATCGACTTGTGCTTGGCTACGCTTTGCAAGTGTACGGTCAGCTTCATCAGTACCCAATAAACTTAACGAAAAGGGAATACTTTCTTTCATGTATTTTATTGTCAGTGCAACCTTGTTTCCTCGTAGCTAAAATAAAATAAAGAGTTATGTTGTGTGACCAGAGAACACGCTTATACAATTTTCTTTCACAATACCCCACACACATAGTTTTACTAAAGTGATCCAAAGCACCGCGGTAGGGGTCATACCCACCAAGGATGACTCAACAGACCCTTTTCTGCACACGTTCAATGTCATTGGATTGAGCAGTGGTCAGTGACGAGGACCAGACAGGTGATGCGTATTCAAGTACAGGTCTGATGTACATAGCATAAATAGCAACCAAATCAAAGGTCGGGAGTCTACATTTTCTGAGGCGATATACGATGTAGAGACGTCTGCTAGCCTTCGAAACCATCGCTGAAACATTGGTGTCCCACTTTAAGTAGGCCTGAAGATGGACACCAAGTAACGTGAGGTGGTCGACCACGGATAAGCTGGTATCAGCGACTTGGAGTTTAGGAAACTGCACTTGCTTTACGAACGAGATATTCACGACACAACATTAACTAGGATTGGGCTTCATGTCATTCGACTCACATCACTGGACAAGGCTATCAAGTTGAAGTTGGACAGTAGAAGGCTCATTCGCTCGGCGGATTTCTACTACACTGAGGTCATCCACATATTTCCACCTGTGGTTGAATTCACTCAGCGCATCATTAATCATGACAAGAAAAATCACGGGACCTAATTTTGTGCCCTGGGGGACTCCGCATGTAACTCCCAGATCACAAAATATGCTCGAACCAACTCTAACTGCCTGTTTGCGCTCATTCAAAAGACTACAAATCGCTGTATCAGTGCAGGTTGTACTCCGTAGTTGATTAACTTTCCAATGACAACATTGTGATTCACGTTATCAAACGCCTTTGCGAAGTCGATCGCGCACAAAGATGCACAGTGGCCAGGTCTATCTAGATTCTTTCCGATTGTATCAAGAAGGCTGATCAGGTAATGTGACACGGAGCTGCCAGCAACATTACCAAACTGCTTCTGGTCAATAAAAGGTGAGAGGTCGCGAGTTAACCATCTACAGATGAAGGTTTCCATCACGCGTGAGAATATTGGGGTGATGGAGATGGGCCGTATAAGTCTGATAGTTGTGAAACTTGCTGTTTATTCGGAATAGGAGTGATAACTGCTCGTTTCCAACTTGAAGGGTAGTTCCCAGTGTGAAGAATGACGTTGAATATCACTGAGAGGGGTTCCGAGAGTTCCATTGCAAACTCCTTGATAAGTTTGATTGGAATATCGCCCGGTGCCGCTGCCTTGGATGCATTCAGCCGACGTAAGACGTTATACACTTGATGGGCATAAATGATCGGTGGTGGTAAGGGTGGAAGATAAGATGGTAGAGGTGCCCATTCCAGTGATGGGAGCTGGTTACAGATGTTAGCGAAGTGCTCATTAACCCTGGCAGCTTTCTGCGAGTCGTTATGCCCAAGGCAGGGTGGAAGATTTAGCGAAGACTTGGTAACTCCATCCATGCTAAGAATTTGCCGATGCCATTGGGAAGGTTCACTTTGTTTCAACATTTGAACCTTCGGAGGGTAGAAAGATGCCTTGCTTTTTGCTATCTCTCGCTGGGCTAGATTCCTTACGGCACGAAACCTGTCCACGTTCCCGGAATCATACGCTCGTTGCCTATTCTCGATGAGGGCTCGGATGCGACGCGTGATCCATGGTTTGTCATATTTTGCTCGTTTAGATGCGACTAATGGGAAGTTTTCATGATACGCCTGGATTTGCACTTCCTGAAAGGCCTCTGCCATTTTATCCGTAGTAGTATCAATGTGATGTAACCAATCAAACTTATAGGCCGTTATCCATCTCCCAAATGATCTAATGTTGGAGTTCCGTAGAGGGCGTCTGAAGGTCTTGACGACGTTGTCTGAAGAAAGTTGAGATGATCCAGTCATCAGCAAGGTAGCATGGTCAGAGTTGGCTATTGGAGCTTTGATAAGGGGTTCGCTATAATGCTCTGGATGATCAGTGAAAATCATGCCTAGAATGCGATTGTTGCGGGTGTGTTGCTTAACCATCTGCGATAAATTGAGATGTCTCTCAAACACAGAAACATCGAGATCGTTGAAGTCTCCAACTATCAACATGGAAGAGTCTGGATGAGTGCTTCTGATATGGTCCCCTATGGTAATCAGATGGGTGATTATGTCATCTTGGTGCGGTGTACGGGGTGGAGAGTACACGACGCATACAAATAGGTTGGCATTAACTTTCACATAGTCATACAAATTAAATTTAATCCAGATTATTTCAAGATGAGGTGGGACCCGGTCAAGTTCGAATTCAACAGGATGTAAGTCCTCTCGCAAGTAGAGGGCAACCCCTCCACCCCTTTGAACAGTTCTGTCTCGATAGAAAAGTTTGTAGCCCTGCATAGTATTGGCTAAAGCAGGATTTGAATCACCAAACCAGGTTTAAGTTACACCGACAATATCGGCATCATAATGATTAACTGTTGCAGTAATTTCATCAATCTTTTTATTCATCGACCAGTTCAATTGTACTACGAGATCCTACCGTGCTGAGTGGCCCTTTGATGTCAGTTTCTTAGCCAAGATTGAATACCGACATTAAAACTAATATGTAGATGGTGATTTTTTCTTCTTCTTCTAGACCTTCTTAGAAAATAAATTACTAACTTGCTGTTGAGTTTATTGTCTTGATAAGTCAGTTATGATAGAGGGTTAAGATACCGGATATTGGATTTTACGATATCAAACTGAAAATTCTGTGTTCTTAATTTAAGAGAAAGTCAACCATGACAGGTCAACAACTTAGATAAATTACCAGATCAGCCAGATTTTGATCAATAATATACATAGAATAGGGCAGCAATTAAAGTATAAAGATGTGATTGAACAAACTCTAATGAGCGTACAGCATGATGTAAGCTGCTTTCTGTTTGTTATATACCTTTTAAGGCATCTTTTAAGGCATCCGTCGTCAGGATAGTCAACCTGTTCGAAACGTCGAGCCACTCCTCCTCTCCAAGTGCTATAGTTCTCCTTTGAACTATATGCTAAGAAAGATAACAACAGTCCTTTTCAGGACTACACACCCCCAAGAAAGATTACCGAGTCAGAGTCCTTTTCAGGACTCCTCAACCCTCTCTCTCTCTCTCTCTCTCTCTCAAATGCTGCACCCGCAAACCTACTGTATAAAACTGCCTTCATATCAATATTTTTAAAGCATATTTGTTATTCTTCTACTTTATTTCTTTTCAAATCAAAGAAAATGACATGATCAGAAATACAAAAGTTGTAGATTTATTGAAACATTGCACTCGTATTGATTAATCTTTGTATTACATAACTTTCAATTCCAGATTATAGACTGCAGAACCTGAATCCCCTGCAACATGATGCTTCATATGGAACATCAGCTAGCCTACAGATGCAAGCTCCCTTTTCCAGCTTTAAGCAAGAGGGGCCACAATGCTAAACAGAGCGTGGACTGGTCGCTTTCTTATAATAAGTACGATTTCAAGTGAATTAGATTTTCAAATGAATTCATCTGAAGATGATAAAAGTGCTCTAGTCTGTGAACTACAATTTTGCCATCGAGTATGAGATGATTGGTTTGATAAAGTGTTATCAAGCAACGTTTATACTTTCAAGAACTATATTATTTTGAATATACTTTGAGAAAAAACAACAAAACTAATTACAGTTGAATGATAAAACTAAAGTCATAACCCAGGGTTGTTGCTGATTTTAAAATCTATGATTCTGTCATGGAGGTTTACTGTTTTTAAACTTGCATTACATAGACAAATCCGTTCATGGTGATTAATCTTAAAATATCAAATTGGAAAGTTCAAAGAAGCAAATTCATCTGAGCAGCAGTTGACCAATTTGAGGGGCTCTTTAGAACTCTTCCTAGAGGTTCAGTCTGTTGGAATATTACCATGCGTCGATAATTACATGTTAATGTCTCAATTGTATATTCTTATCAATTGCCTCAGAACAAATTTTAAAAAAAAGCATATTGTTATTGCAGTGAAAACAATAATTTATGAACTCGGAGTTATGTTGTCCTTAGAAAATGTTCAAAGCTTATAGGGGGAAAAAGATAATAAACTTCATATAGACAAACTGTTGTATCAAGAAAAACAAATTTTCACTGACTGCATGTCCTTGCATGATAATTAACAACCATATGTGTAAGACCAATCCTTAACACAAATGTTACTCATTTAATCTCAACCGATCTACCTGGACTAGACAGTGGCAGATATTAGCTGCAATAGTTTTAACAAATGGCTGTCACTTTAATAGCAGTACTTTCATTTGTGTCATTGACAATTTTCTTATTGTATCCCTTGAATTAATTTACTATATTGCTCATCATATACAAAATGTAGATTTTCGTGCATTCAAGAAAAATAAAAACTATTAGACTTGAAAAATGTGTTTAAATTCGATTTTGTATTTTAACAATATACTGTTTGTCATTTAAAAAGGACAAAAAAGGAGTTGGGGCAAATAATGAATGGATGAGATTGGACGCTAACGCATGGTAGTAATTATGAAATGATGTGATTAAATGAAGGTGAAACAACAACAAATGAAGGTGTGTTTGTTTGATTGGGAGTATTCATATAACCTAGCGATGCTTTTTATTTTTGCTTTACTTTATTCATTTATTCCTTTATTCCTTTTTCTTTTCTTGTTTTTCCCTTTTTTCTTTTCTTTTTTTGTTTGGGGGGGGGGGGGTTGTGAACAGAGTTGTGATGGGAGTCTGGTTGTGTGTTAATGGGGGGGGGGGGGGGGGAGAAATTATATGAATGGAATAAGGGCACAAATATAAACAAATATGGTAATTAATTGCCCCTAATTGGCCATTAATTTTGTACAGAATTCTCCATTTTCCGATACATAACCAAAATTAAGAGGACACTTTTTTTTGTTTTGGTCTCGAAATTTGAAAAATTGACATTTTGCCCCGGTGAGGACGAAAGACTTGATGCATGGCTGGTCGTCAACGAAACGGAGGAGGATCTAAGCTCTACAAATATTTGTCATTTATTAATTATAATTTTGATTAAGTTATGATAAAACATCGATAATTCTCGGTTTCTCTTTTTCTGGGATGCACTGTATGAATCCCAGCATGAAAATACTAATAGTAGCTTATTTTACGCATTCTCTGTCTGTTTCTATTTCTTAATTTCTTTGTTCTTTGTACGTCTCTCTACTATATATTTGCCTCTCTCTCTCTTTCTCTATCTACCCCCCCCCCTTAATCGCTCTCTCTCTCTCTCTCTCTCTCATTCTCTTTCTGATTCTTTCTCTTTACTTTAACATCCAACGCGCCTCACCACCATCACTCTGCTTTCTGAACATAGGTTGCAATGTTGTGGAACTATAGAGGGCGGCAGACTGGAATGCCATCTCAAAAGTCTTCAAGCATCATCAAGAGGCAACCTCTCTGTGTCGCTTCGTCATGTAAGTATTGCTCCACATTGTATGCACTGTACACTTTCACTATTTCTCATTTTCATCTGTATAACAACCGCTATGATGCTAATATTGTTCAGTATTGTCATTTTCGATATCTAATTTCTAAATTTATTTACATGTTTAGGCCCATTTTATTTGTTAACATTTCCTTTCTGTTATATTTTTTCTGCAAAATTATTTCCTTCTGCTTGAGTTTTTCAAACTTTTTCTTTTTGTTTTGATTTCTCGTATCAGACTCTTTTGTCTCTGTCCTGGGTCTCTGTCTTTATTGTTGTTGATGATTGTTATCCCATTTCCTAGACACCAAATGCTCAACAGAATATCGAAACGTTGCTAAATGACTTAATTCATAATTCTTCTCTCCCATGTGTTCCTAAAATATTTGTACACGTACTTCACTTTTTTTCTTCTGTCTAGATTTGCACTTCAACATTTTATCAAATATTATTTTTGTTTTCGGTGTTGTTTCGGTGGTACGATTTTTAGTAGTATGATTTATTATCTTTATTCCTTGCATGAAATTGAGAAGGTTATTTCTTTTAAAATAATCACATCATTGCTGGCTCTTTTATTTTCGGGGGGGGGGGCTGCCACTATCGTTATACCATGAGCTCATTCACTTGACCTTAATTTGCTTTTTTTTCGTTCATTTTTTTTTTTCTCCATTTAATTGTTATTTTCTGTTGTGCTACCATTCTTAAACCATTTCTTAATTCTACCATTGGTTATTTCTGAGTTTAATGTTTTATGTTTTTGAATATTGCCCCCTCCACCATTTTGCTCTCCGTTTGTCTTTTTCTCTCTATTTGGGGCGTTATTTATCTGCAACAAAGTCGGCGCTCAATGGGAGGAGGCACAATGCCCCTATTTCGTTCAAGTACACCAGAAGTGCTTCCTTTAACGGAAGAAAAGTGTTCATTTGCATTGTGCCGCTCTTCTTTTTTAATAAGTGTCCCTTCCCCTTTTATATGTCACCCTCATCAAATTTGCAAGGTGCCTTTTATTTTGACAAATGAACCTTTTCCTTTTCTTATGAATTCCCCATCCCCGTTTTTGTAACTGCCCATTTTCATCAGCCTCTGATGTATGCCTTTTCTTTTACAACTGAATGATTGACTAATACTAGGTTTATTGAGAACATTCAATGATCTTAATCATACAACTGAATTGATATGGATAACAATAACAATAATGCACGTGTTAAAAAAAATACATGCACATTGCTAATAGGATATATATTATGTATCATGTAAAATAAGCATTAATGAGAGAGAGAAGAAGCGAAAGGCAGAGGAGAAAAGAGAAAATAATAGAGGAGTAGAAAACAAAGCTAAGCAGAGCGACCGAGGAAGGAAAAGAGTTGGAGAGACAGAGATGTAGAAGAGGGTTGATAGGAGAGCGGAGGTACACCAATGGTTTATACATTGGCCATAGCTCTTAGAAATTACATATCTGTCTTTACACGGAATATAATGTGTATAACAGGGGAGGTATTGCAACACTTCTTGAATACTTAATAGGAATGAAATGAACATAATATGGTGAAGGAAGAACAGGAATGATAGAAGCGGAAAGAGGGAAACTGGCAAAGGAATAGAATGAGACCAAGAAAAAAGCGACGAGGGAGATAAATCTAGAACGAGAGAGAGAGAAAAAAACAAATTGTAGGTAAGAAGTATTGGTATATCATAGGAATAAAAAGTTTTCTATTTTGTTATTCATTCATAATTTTGCTACATACAAATAATATTATAAACAAGATACATCAATGTAACATAAATTGTTGACGTAATGTAACATTGAATTAGAATTACATGAATAAATGGGTGTAGAAGGAGAGGAGGAGGAGAGGAAAAAAATAGAGGGGAGAGAGGGGAGGAAAAAAC
>JAVYIG010007527.1:0-100838 GCA_035222895.1 Strongylocentrotus droebachiensis
TAATTAAATTCGATTTTCAACAATTTTACGAATCGAGGTGTCATGCCATGGCTCATTGAATGTATAATGATGATATGTATATATCTTGCGCGATGCAATGTACTTCTGGTCGCCATGGCGATCATTCTTTCTCCGTATCCAGATAACCGCCCCCGTCAACTACCCCTAGGACAACTACCCCCTAGTGCAACCACCCTCTAGGACAACTACCCCCCCCCCAGACAACTACCCCCTGGGATAACTACCCCCTAGGATAGTTGTCCGAGGGTAGTTGTCCTAGGGGGTAGTTGTCTAGGGGTAGTTGTCTGGGTGTAGTTGTCCGGGTGTAGTTGTTCGGGGGATAGTTGTCCTAGGGGGTAGTTGTCTTGGGGGGTAGTCGTCCGGGGAGTAGTCGTCCTAGAGGGTGGTTGACCTAGGGGTAGTTATTTACCTAGGGGGGGTAGTTGACTGGGGTGGTTATCCGGGGTGGATGTCCAAGGGGTAGGTGTCCTAGAACCTTCTTTCTCATCTTGTTTTTATTTGTTACCAATGCGGAGAAATAATGGATTAATTTTGGTAGGGTGGTGGTTTAGTGAAAAATTCCCTTTGTTAGCGGTATTTTATGTTTTTGTTCTATTTTTCTTTCGGGGGGGGGGGGCGGGGGGGCTAAATTTGTATCCCTTCGAACTCTAATACCTAGCGCACGCGCACATACGAACACGCTTTACGTCATTAGCAATGACGCAATCGTTAGGGTTAGTGATAGGGTTATAATAATCATGCAAACCTCCATTAACCCATCGTTGGCTCAATCGTTAAGGATAGTGTAATACAACTATGGAGTTGTAGATCAAATCTCAGTATGTTGTCCTATTTTTTGCGTTTATAAATAGTGAGGCAAAGCAATAAATAATCAAAGTCTAATTGTTTGTGACCTATCATCGCATTTACATTTTAAAATATGGTGACGTTTTCTCAATAATTCTATGAATATTCATCAATGGAAATTTGATCTTTAACACGAGTACTAGCTTTTTGATAAATCGAGCTTCATCGTTGCCACGTTGAAAACAGAGTAAACGAAAAAATGATGTAGTGACGTCGTCAACTATGAAAGCCATTTTTTCTTCTTTGTTTGCATTTTGACATAATGGCCTCGAATGGCGGAAATTGACTTTTGAATAATTAATATACATCACTATGCCTACGTTTTCAATTGCTTGCGCTATCTCAAAAACTGCATTCATCCGTTTATGCAAAATATCCAGCTATTTGTCAGTGCGCTTCACTAGACCGAAAACTCGCAAACGCTGAGCAAAATATCTCGAGCTAATAAATTTCTCCAAGTCGAGGTCGAATCTCGAGCTGATGAAGACGCGATTTGTAACTTCGGGATTATTTCCCAAATCAAAAATAGCAGGCTATTTGACAATCTCGAGATGATGAAAACGCGCCTTATGGATTTTCTCTTTTTAAAGTGTATCACGTGCATTTTAATTTCATCTCACAGCAAGCAACAGCAAAGAAGAAGGAATGAAAGCTATCATGTAACCTTATGCAACCAAATGCAAACATTTAAAATCCTAAAAAGTTATATTTCTAAATGTAATGGAACCTGACCAATGTTGAGCACATAACGGTTTATAATATCACCACGATATCAGTATAACATGACCAATTATCTGTCCTATCAGAAGACTAAAAATCAATTTATGTTCATTATGATTAAATACATATTTCAAATACAGATACATATTTTGCTCTCTATAGGTTACATACCTATATATATATGGGTATATATCAGTGATGGGTCCAGGTGGGGGCCTATTCCAAAAGAAAGGGGACCATAAGGTGGGCCCTTGGTACCCATTGAGAAGGGCTAGCGCTCAACGCGCTAGCAGTGCGCTTTGCGCAATTGTTGGTTTGTCCCCCCCCCCCCCCATTCGGAAATCCTAGATCCCCCGCTGCATATCAACTCTTAGATAGACACTATAATGTTCATATATATTGCCTAATTGAATAAAAGCTTGTATAGGCACGCACTATGCAGCTCTCTGATTGGTCTAATGGTATATAACACCTACCACACAAATTGAGCCAGCCATTGTCTGTAACACACCCACTCTATAACATCTCAAACAGAAATCAATAGCGACCAGCCGCTAAATTGAAGTGTCGTTTATTAAATGAACTAAAATAATCTATTGCACTTGAGCATTTTTTAACTATCAGTTTGTGTGCAAATAAGCACAATTTCACGCATTTCAAGATAAGAGCAGAGGACAATTTCTATTAAGGTAAGACTAATCAAGGTTCATACGGGGTTTTATCAAAGAATTCGACGAGGATGATCATTAGTATTGGATAACAAATTTATAGATAGCTGAATTTTATACATGTATATTTCAAAAATTACAAAATAAAGCTCACTTGAATCTTTTTTTATTTTAGGGGGGGGGGGGGGGCGTAAAATATTTTAAATCAACTTTTCTAATTTCTTGGAAGTTTCAATGTGTTATGTCTACCTAACATTAATGACCCCATGTGGCATGTTTGGTTATTGAAACGTTTGCAAAGCGTTCCCTGTCGATTTATTTCTTTATCACCATCCTTATCTCTAAGTCAATCCAATAGTTTCAGGGCTTCATTTTTATCTTTCTACATCACTTTTCGTAAAAGTGAGAAAACGGTATTACTTTTACAGTGCTGAATCCCTTATTTGTTTTCTTCCTGATTATACAATAGATGCAGAGACATAAATCTGCCGTTACCATGAGAGACATTTTGCTACTTCTCTGCACTTCATCCGTCATTGGTGAGAGTTAAAAAATGAATTTAGTCTTTTATTTTACTTAATTAGGAGCATAATCGCGGGCCTTGTTACCCTTGTGACAAAAGTCCAATTTGAGGGTTTTGAGACATTGGATATTGTTAAAGTTTGTTTGGTATCAACTTGTTCAGAAGACCTCCCTGCCAAAATTTTAGGCCGAATTCCTGGAAAATATTTTGCTGAAAAACAGTTGCCATATTTCAAAATAACCGCCATGTGTATGTAATATTTAACAGTTTTGAAGATTTTCATTAGTATAAAAATAATTTTACCATGGGTGAGGTGTCATTTGAAAGAAAATTCAGAATTCTCGACAAAATGATACCGCATTTGGTGGGCTTGATGATAATTTGCATAACAATATAGTGCCCAAAATGTGAGTTTCCCTTAAATTTTCCCCACAATTTGAATTGCGCCCAAACGCATGTTTCTCCACATTTCATATACATTATCTTCACTTATGACTTGAAACTCTTTAGAAAACTGCCCAAAGATTTAAATAATTTTTATATCAAAATTGTTAATAACAAATTTATAGCGCTCTAAACTAAACATGTTGATATTAGTTAACCTAGCTGGCATTTATTGGTTGCTAATGGTTGCCTTCTTTTTCAGTCGGGTCAGTTTATGGAGAATATTACGCCAACCTCCAAAAAGATTGCAATGAGATTTTTCAACGGTTTCAACATACTAAAATTCTGAGAAACGGACCCCATAAAAACGTCCAAGATGGACGCCAATACCTTATAATAGCCATTAATGATGGAATATACATCTTGGAAATTTGATATTTGTTGTTGTTGTTGTTGTTGTTGTTGTCCGTACCTGTTTTGTCTGCTTTGGGGCTCGAAAAAAATCCATTCATACATACAATGGCTTATGGCCACTAAAATACCCGTAAATCCAGTATGGCGTCCAAAATGGCCACCATTCTCCTAAAAATGACCGGAAGCTTTAAATTATCATAAAGTAGCCTTATACTCAAAACATTTCCAAAGATGGCATCCATTTTGTAATCGGAGATGGCCGACGAAAACTGAAATTAGCCATAAATCGTGACATATCCATATTAGAGATGTAATTTTGGTATCTCTACCTACAATGTAGGTCTTCGGGTTCGGCAAATCCATCTAGACTGTTTATAATGTGTAATAGCCCCCAGAAAACCTGAAATTCATGATGAAATCCAATATTGTAGCCAGTATCGTAACATAATCGGATTCGATTTACTATTTACAAAAGAGTTTTCAAGTGAAAAGCTACATTTTCAGGGTAAGAATATTCATTGATGCACGAAAAAGTATCATCAAGTAAATTAAGTGTATGTTGTTTGACGAAAGGAGTAGTCGTCTAATCAATTTTTTCAGATGAAAAAACAAACACTTTTACTTTAATAACCCGGGTTGGAACACCGTTTTGTATTTGTCATAATGTCAAGCTCGATGGAAGGAGTTTATGTTCGATGTTTTGTTTGTGTATATATAAATGTTTTTGTTCTATGTTTGTATAAAGGAAAACCACACAGTAGACGTGTTACAACTTTGAGAAGAAATATCGTGCAGAAAACATATGTTAAGCTATTGAGTGTTTTGTATAGGGGTGGATATATGTTTGATAATGGCTGAGGTCAGGATATTAACATTGAATTGTAGAGGACTGGGTGATAACAATAAAGAAAACATTTGTTTGATTATATGAGCAGCAAAAATTGAACAATATATTGTTTACGAGACATCCATTCTGATACAGGTTTTGCTGATGTAGAATAATAATAATAATAATAGTTCAGTTCTTGTATAGCGCATAATACGTAATAAAATAACATCTCTATGCGCTTCCAAAGAGCTTTAGAGCTTAGATTTAGCTCCGGCAGCCTTATCAGCGCATTTGAAGGAATAATCCTACCAGGTACCCATCAACCTCACCTGGGTTGAGTGTGGCAAATGTAGATCAATGCCTTGCCAAAGGACATTAGTGCCGCGGCGGGACTCGAACCGCGGACCTTGTACTCAACAGTCCGGTGACGTATCCACTCGACCACAAACACAAACGATTTTCAGCTTTGGAAGCTCAACTGATTTAGATTATCCATATTATGTGGAGATTGGAACTTAACACACGATCAAGTTATGGATAATTATAATTATCTTAAAGGTACTATGTCCCATTTGTAGGCCTACAAAATGAAAAGGTTATATTCCAACGGCATTTGAAAGATAATACTAATTTAGAACTTCCCTTAAAAAAGTGGGCTTGAAAATGTCTTTAATTGGGAAAATAACGACTATTAGTTGTCGAATCGATTTAAGAGCTATAGAGCAAGTAAGTAATTGTCTTATTTTCAGACCATTGTACCGAATGGTCGTACGTTTTATGCTGCGCAAAGATTCAATCAGTGTAATTTTTGCCATTACAAGAAGTGTGTTATTGATGTAGACAAATGCTCATGTACCCTTTACATCTCATTTTATGTATGTTATTACCAAAGAAGAAGAAAGGCCAGCCAGTCACTCAATAGTGTCTGACAGTGAAGTCTAGCAAGTAAATGGGTTTCCTCGCATAATATGAATATTAGGACACTGCTTACGTTTAAATTCCACAGATATATATGACATATTCATAATTCCTACAAAATCCTACAGAATTTGATGTTGGCTGCAAAAGGGACATAGTGTCTTAAAAATAAACAACCCAAGAGCTAAGACAAAGTAGTCGAAGAGTTAAAAAATACATTTAAATTAATTGTTTCATGAAGTAAACAAAATCAAAATTGAAAACGGTTTACATGGAGAAAAACATCTCCAGTATACAAACAAGCTCGTTTGGATTTCTTTCTGTGATCAAAGGAAATTCTTTCTATTTTTAAAGAAACAGATATACTAACAGGTTATCCTACAGATCACTCAATAGCTACTTTAAGTCTTAGGTGTTCCTAATTTAAAAGAGGTAGAACATTCTGGAAATTTAACAATTCACTTCTAGAAGATGAAGTGTATACACAACTAGTTTTTTGTTAAAAATGTTGATGTTAAAAAACAATACGCTGCTCTTCAATATAATTTCGAAAAAATTCAGGACATTCCAAGTCAAAACCTGCAGTTAACTACAAATGCCCAGCTTTTTTTTAAAAGTCTTATTAATGGAAATTAAAGGCATATCTTGTCCTTATTCTGTTTAAAGGAAACCAAAATTAAGGAAGAGGGTGCGTAATTAAAAAGAGTATTCAATGATTAGAAAACGAACTAAGCTTCAATTCTATCAGCGACTTAGAAAAAGAACTATAAACAAAAACGGATTTTACTTCAAGATTTAAGAAATGAGAAATTGAAAGGTCAAATGATTAGAACACATAAGAATGCTAATGCATATGGAGAAAAATCTTTAAAAGGAAAGAAATCTTGAAAAACAATGTCATGTACAACTTTAAACAATGGATTAGTTGTTAACAATCCAAAAGAAATTACAAACGAATGTAAGAATTTCTGTTCAAAATTGTTTTGGGATAAAGACTCTGTTTTGGATTGTGAAGCTATTAACGATATGTTATCTTTTTGTATTAACAAATTAGAAGATCATACAATGAATACACAAGATGGACCTTTAACTTTTGAAGAAGTGACTGAAAGTTAAAGAAAAATGAAGAATGGAAAGGGTACTGGTTCGGACGGTATCACAACGGAATTCTATAAATATTTCTGGAAAGCATTGGCTCATTTTTGTTTGTTAGAGCAATAAATTATTCCGATAAGTTCAAGAAGCTTTCTAATTCTCAAAAAATTGGGATTATTTCTATAATACCCAAATGAGATATACCTAGGCAATATTTACAAAATTGGAGACCTATATCTCTTCTAAATACATCTGATAAAATTGCATCTTCGACTATTGCTCCCCCCCCCCCCCCGGCCGTATTAAGACCTCAAATAGCCCGACCTTTTTAGGGTTAATTAGGAAAACGGAGGCCATCTTGAATGCTACAATGCATTCCGATAAGTTCAAGAAGCTTTCTAATTCTCAACGAGCCATTTCTGTATGTAGGACGCTGTATTGATGTTATTCATGATTTATGCAAGAGAGAAAGGTCAAACAGACCTGATGTTTAAAATATTTAACGAGAGAAAAATCATAGAAACAGAGAAAGGCATCGAGAGAAATGTCGACACTTAATGAAAGAGAAAGAGTGATAATAAGGAGAGAGGAGAGAGGAGAGAGAGGGAGGGGGGGGAGAGAGAGGGGGAGGAGAGAAAGAGAGAGAGACAGACAGACAGACAGAGAGGGGATTGAGAGATAGAGAGGGAGAGCAAGAATTAGGTGTGTGGAGGAAGATCAAGAGAACGAGAGATTAAATTTTACAAATGTACATGTTTCCATGTACCTTTTCTTAATTCATATAATACTGTAAACGATATTGTGATGGTCTTCGCTTAATTTTAGAGCGCAAATGATAACAACTTCGACGAATGCACAACGTGTTGCTAGCGCGCTGGACGAACGGTCCACGCATGCACCGCGTTCTACGACGCACGGCCAGCGCATTGGAAATCGGAAAAAGCCGTGTGCCTAACTTTTGTCATGATTTTGGAAAAGCTAGCGAGCTGACACAAAATGCACAGCGTGTAGCTAGCGCGCTGTGCGTATACAGGGCGTGTGCTCCGCGTACGTCTTGCGCTGGTCTAGCGCGCTCAACGCACGTCTGGCGCTGGTCTAGCGCGCTCCACGCACGTCTGGCGTGCCTTTGGCGTGTATATTCATGCGTCGAGCTCGGCGCACGTTTTTGAGCATGCTCAAAAAATCCCGACGCACACAGCGAATGACGACGCATGCATAGCGCTGGTCCAGCGTTGGTCCAGCGCGCTCGACGAACGAGTAACGAATGATGACGCACGCCTAGCGAACGACAACGCACTGGCCCAAATTGCAAATTTCCAATGCGCTGGCCGTGCGTTCCCCATGCGTCCTCCCTGTGTGACCGGGCCTTTATCAGTTGCATCATCATCGAAAACTATGGCCGATGAATCAGAAGATGACGTAGATGCTACGATAGAGCTCATATCATAATGGATAACAAAAGTGCTACGTGACTTTCTACAAGAAGGGGACTCAAGCTTAGAAATCGAGGAGTCATTATTTCAAGGGTGTTCTCTACCTTGACACTGGGGGTAGCTGTTCAGCCATCCGAGGTAGAGAAGAACTGGACGATGGATGGATTGGGGGCGGTGGGGGGGGGGGGGAGAAAGGCATGCAGAGCTGGCCGCCTACTATGTATAGAGACATTTGTGTGTACCTACTGGATAAGTCATCACTAGAGGGGAAAATAATGAGAGACTACAAAGAGGTGAAGGCATATAGTTATTTCGCCTTGTGAAAAATTAGATTCAGCCCCTAAAAAAGCGTTCCTTTGGGTATCAAATGACCACAGGTGAAACCTCACAATTGTAGAATTATTATCTGTAATGTGATTTCCAAACCATTTGACAGTCAATGGTATATGTTGTAATGGTATTGTTTAACAATGTTTAATCTGAGATAGACGTATGCCCCTACGTGCTACCAGTGTCTTTGATATGGTGTATCAATACTGAAGCCCTAACAAAATCGCGCTTCAAAATGATCAAGAAGTGCCTCAAAAAGTAAAAAAATCTTTGATTTAACCCTTTTACCATACTCGTTTTCCCCAATAAACTGTAGTGTTATGAAAACCGTGTGGCAAACACAAAATTTGGTTTCGATTTCCAATCATAAATATCTTGATAATCAGAGAGGCGATCGGATTGTAAAAGTCATGGAGTTCCTGACTGACCTAAAATTATCATTGCAGCATGACCTAAATCCAGGATTTTGTTTCATCATCTGAGATAAAGTTACCGGATCCCTTTAAATGTGTTTGCATTAAAAGCGGTACCCCCCCCCCCCCACACACAAACACTCAGTGTTATTTAGGGTACGCATATGCGTGTTCCCAGCACCCCCCCCTCCTTTTCAGCAAAAGTCCGGTATGTAAAATCAATACGGACAGATCTGTTTGCTTTGTTATACTAGCCTTTTCAGCACCCCCCCCCCCTTCTCAGCAAAAGTCCAGTGTGTAAAGTCAATACGGGCAGATCTTTTCTTTGTTACGAGCCATTACTGTATGTAGGACGCTGTATTGATGTTATTCATGATTTATGCAAGAGAGGAAGGTCAAACAGACCTGATGTTTAAAATATTTAACGAAAGAAAAATCATAGAAACAGAGAGAGGCATGGAGAAAGATGTAGACGCTTAAGGAAAGAGAAAGAGTGATAATAAGGAGAGAGAAAGAGGGGGAGGGGAGAGAGAGAGGGGTAGAGAAAGAGAGAGAGAGAGGGAGAGCAAGAATTAGGTGTGAGGAGGAAGATCAAGAGAATGAGAGATTAAATGTTACAAATGTACATATGTTACCTTGTACCTTTTCTTAATTTATATTAAACAGTAAACGATATTGTGATGGTCTTTGCTTAATTTTAGTTTGCATTCTTTCCTCTAGCTTTATCTTCTAATTTTTTTTTAATATAGTAAATGTTTGTATAAATATAATTTGATTTCTATCTCTTCCCCTATGTCATAGCCTTCGTTCTTGCTCTCCCTTCCTCATGTTAGTCTATCTCTCTTTCTCTCTCTCTGTGTAATGATAACCCCTCTATCAATCTTTTCTCCATCAACTCTTGATATATTCCTCCTCTTCTCCTTCTCGTTCATCATCACCATCATCTCAAAAATGTATTAATCAATCTATAAGACTCTTTAGTTAAAACTCGGCGGCACCTGCTCACTTTTCAATCGCTGCCCAAAATACGCTCGGTACCCGGGCGGTCGCCGCCCGGGTATCGACCTAATCGAGCGTTCGCCGTCGAGCGATTTTGGTCGAAAATCGAAGCCGCTAGGTCAAAGGCTGCCGAGCGGTCGCCGCCCAGTCGCTGCCCGGTCGTCGCCTGGAGATCAGTCGGTCACTGGGCGGCGAGTTCAAAATCGGTCGGCAGCCTTTGACTTCGCAGTTTCGCCTTATGACCTATATCGATTGACGGCGAACGCGCGATTAGGTCGGTGCCAAGGCGGCGACCCCCCCCCCCCCCCCCCCCCCCGGTCACCGAGCGTATTTTGGTGCCCCTCCAATCACCTGCCGGCCGCGGGGAAATTTCTTTAAAATCAGCCGGTAGCCGGTGGGAGATCGCTCGGGAATCGATGCGGGTTATCAATCGGTCACTGCCGGGACGCCGCCCGAAGAAGCTCCCCGATTTCGCCCAGTTTTGACCTAAAATCGACCGGCAACCGACGGGAAATCGACAGGGCACCTCCTAGGCATCGCTGGGGCTCTACATCCTGCTCGACTTTTCCAAAAATCGTTGGGTGATGCCTGAATTCCAGAGGCGACCTAGCAGGCTACAAATCGGTCGTTCACCGCTCTGAGTTGTGACCATAGCTTGGCTATCATGTCCGACTCAATGACACATATTTCTTGCATTCTTACCAGCAGCCAAATCGTAGAGCACAGTAGCAACCACATTACAAAACCGTCTTGCGTAAAACTATATGATTCTTTTTGAATATCAATGAAAATCCATAACTCGAAAATACATTTAATCTTCACAACCACTACTGTTAAAAAAAAAGAAACCTGGTTATACAAAATGTTTATTTGCTATTTTGGACACCATTATCGACCACAGAAACCTCGGTATAGACATTACAACCCTAAACAGATTAACCCAGAGAAGGTTCATTGACATTTTGAAAATAAGCAAATCATACCTCTGCAGATTGCTGAGAACATTAACAAAATGAATAATACTTTTGAAGCCCTCACTATTGTGAGGAATAAATAAAATGCAATGTTGATACCCTTCCCAGAACTAACTCACAAAGTGAAATGACGGCGTTATTTTTTTTTTACATACGATAATGTGACGTCACGATATGAACAACCTACATCACACATTCGGGACAATGTTGGATACTCATTGCAATTTGTAGATATGGGTTAACGTTGTTTATATATTTACCGCCAGTGGTGATATTTCCTTTATTTGGGGCATTTTGAATGAGATACGCTGAATAGATATTACTCTCTACAAATGATTGTTTGATTTTTATGTTTTTTTCCGTCACTTGAGCATCAAAATCGGGAAATAATCACATATCCTGAGGGCAGGACAGAGTGTATGTGTCTGATTTGGGAGTGCAGAGGACATTTTGCATGCTGACCTTACGATTCTTCTGGTACAAAATAGGCGACAAATCTATATAAAATTGTCCAGATATTCATTACGAAAATGTCTGTTTAGGCCGATTAACTTTAAGTAGCAAATAAATGGGGAAAGGGGAAAGTCTGCGACTACCGTACGGCCTTTGAAGTTATGACGCACGGTCGCCTTAGGGCGTCCCTTCGGCGGCCGTAGCTTTTTGAAAAATACTAACTAGGCAGACGCAAGGTAGCCTTCAAGTGCCTTGCAAGGCGGCCGAATGGGTACCAAACGGCGACCATGCGGCCAGACTGATACTACCGCTTCACCCCTGGAGTATATAAAACGCAAGGCTACCGTACGCCCGACGTACGATCGGCGTGAAACCGCTCTACGGCATGGCTACGGCGTGTCTAATAATCGGCGAACCTAGAAATGAAAACAGTTATAACTCCGCGTTATAATCCCACTGCGAAAACCTCGGTTTAGACACCAAAATTACATCCCTAAATAGATTAATCACGATTTATGGCTAATTTCAGTTTCCGGGGCTATATTGGAATACAAAATGACGGCCATCTTTTATATTGTTTTGAGTATAAGGCTACTCTAAACCATTAAAAATCAAAGCATACCAGTGAATATCCTCACCTCTAAAATATATTCTTAATCTTACTAATTATAACTTGACTGTGTAGTGACTTGACCTTTGGAGAACTTTGCATTTGTATATATTATTGTCTTGTCTATATTGTGTGGCTTGAAGTCTAGCCTTTTATTCCATTGTCACTCATTTCTTTAGTGACACCTGTTACATTACTAGAGTGCCATACATACTTATTCTGGCAAGCACATTCCACACCCTATGGGTTGG
Organism: Strongylocentrotus droebachiensis; assembly: GCA_035222895.1. Lineage (NCBI taxonomy): Eukaryota > Metazoa > Echinodermata > Echinoidea > Camarodonta > Strongylocentrotidae > Strongylocentrotus > Strongylocentrotus droebachiensis. Next base: position 11,882 of record JAVYIG010007527.1, read on the forward strand.
GATGTGCAACCACCTAGTGGTATAGCTTATACAGGCACATTACACTTGCTTGCTTTATTTGCCACACCTATTTTCATGACTTCTCCTGAGCTGTTCATATAGAGCACACCTATTCTAGAGAGTCTTGAGTCGATCAACAGCAAAGCTAATTCAGCTTCATCTTAATTCTTGTCCTATTTCTTCGCTTGTTTCTCTACTCGGTTCTGAGGCCTTATTACTTTATAGAGATTATAAGTTTCTTCTTCTTTACTTAATTCGCGAAGAAGCGTCATTACTTTGTACATGGTCTTACATATTCTTTCTACGGGTGCTGTGCAATATTTGAACTACTACTTGTGATATAATATATGTTCCAAGTATCCATACTCAACAGGTGTTTCTACGAGACAAGGTAGGAAAGAAATCTATTTCTATTTCTTTTATTTAGGTGATTAAATTCCCTAAAACTGTAAATAGTTAGGAAACTGGCGGCCATTTGGACGCCATCTTGGAATTCCAGGTTTCCTGGTAGCCATAATCTATTGTAAGTAGTTTGAATAGAATGCTCGACCCAGACCTATAGGTTTACACATCAAAATCACATCTCTAAGATGGGTATATCAAGATTTAGGGCTATCTTAAGGTATTGTTGGCCATCTTGAACGCCATTTTGAAAATAACCACTTTCCGGAGGTTCGATTTCGTTCGAATTTGTGTATGCATTTGGTAATTATAATTATATCTTGTATTTTATTGCGAAGCAAACGATTTTTTTTGTGTGTATATAAAAGTTTACTTTACATTTTTTGTATTTAATAACTTATTTTAATTCTGTATATTTTTATATGTTTTAGCTCACACGCGGGGGTCTACAAACATGACCGATGAAGTGTTGCATACGGAGGATAATCATTGCCAGCCGATTCTTGTCAATGGTGAATTGATGCCTACAGTGCCAGAGTACATGCCCTCGTTTCCCATTTCATTGAAGGGAATTAAACGACATTTCGATTGCAAATTATCTGGTGAGTTTTAGGTATATAATGGTGATCATAACAATTTGATATGTCAGTCCAACTTGTAGACTGATTTAAAATATCATAACTCATTGGAATGAAGGGTATAAACATTGGAAAAGTTTGATTCTTAAACAATAAGAGTAATTATACAATTAAGAACCTATTAACGACTAAAATTTAAATCTTTATTTTGTTATCGCTCGAAATCTCAGCGTCTTCGTTCAACTTAAATTCGTTTTCAGCATCCACTACTTCTCTTGAAGCAACAGCCAATTCTATATCGGATTCGACCATACCAAATCCCACTACAACTACAAGTAAGCATGTTATCTTTATCTCACTTCGCTTCTCTCTCCATTTTTTCTCTCCTTCTCTCCATGTCTCTCTCTCTCTCTCTCTATTTCAGTTTCACTTTCACCGTATCCGAACACCTACCCCCTGGACAACCACCCCGCATATCCACCCCTAGGATAATCACCCTCTAGGAAAACTACCCCCTAGGACAACTTCCCCGGGACAACTATACCCCAGATAACTATCCCCTGTGAGGTGATTGTCCTAGGGGTAGTAGGCTGGAGGGTAGTTGTCCGGGGGTAAGTTGTCCTGGAGGGGGTCGTCTTAGGGGTAGTTGTCTGGGGGTAGTTGTCCGAAGGTAGTTGTCCTAGGGGGTAGACGTCCTAGAGGGTGATTGACCTAAGGGTGGTTACCCAGGGTGCTGGTCCTGGAGGTAGGTGTCCTAAAACCGAGTTTCATGTATGTAGAATATGCTACAACGCAAAGCAACATCTTGCTTTTGGGAGCCCACGAGGTGTCAAAAGCTATGAATTGAATAGCATGTAATGATTTGTCCAGTGTTTGTTGGGTAAATATGAATTTAAATGTAATGTCTCTCTCTCTCGCTTTCTCTCTCTCTCAATCTATCTATCTTTCAATTCCTTCGGCCGTTGGATATCTGTGCACACTTGGCCTGATCGAAGTTCAAGATGCAGTGACAACATCAGATAAATGTGTGGCATTAATACCCATCCTTCCAATCCGCCATTGACACACATTTTCCAACAAAGGAAGTGAAAATCCATCGGAAGGATAAGCCATGGGTTACACCATCTATTAAGGCTTTGATTAATCAACGTCAAATCCTCTTCAACACTGGACCGAAATGCGACTGGCGAGCTTGCTCCAATAAAATCATCCGGAGCATAGGTAAAGAGAAACGCCACTTGTACCACTATCGTGTGGCTCAGCTGAAATTGGACAATCCTACCTCGTGGCACCAGCATATTAAGCCCATGACTTCTAGATCACAATGCTGTCCTATCGTTGACGTTCTCGGTTGCAATCAGTCGGATCCAGCGAAGATTGCAGATACCATCAACAAGCGATTTGTATATATATATGTTGCTAGCAACATCCGGCCCCTCCAACTATGCGACTTACCATCATACCTGCCGTCTCAGAGACCCCCTACTGTGCAGCCATGGGAAGTTTATCGAGAACTCCAACGGCTAAAACCCGGAAAGTCCGCTGGTCCCGATGGAGTACCTACCAGATTGATCAGGACATTCGCGTACGAAATAGCATATCCACTTACCACCATCTTGAATAACTCGTTCACAGGGGGGGGGGGGGGGGGGGGGGGGGGAATTTTCCCACAGATGGAAAAAAGCTTTTGTTGTGACAATCCCGAAGGAAAAGCCTGCTAGAATCGATAAACTGAGACCGATTGCACTTTATACACACCACTTTATGAAGGTAGCACAACTTGTCATAAGAAAGTGGTTGATGTCTGATATCTCATCCAAACTAGGTGCCAAACAGTTTGGAAGTAGACCGGGTAGATCAACAACACACTGTCTTGTAGATATTGTAAAATGTCTAACGAAGTATGCCGACAGATTATGTACCACATCCACAACGGACTTTTCTATAAGGCTTTTGATAAAGTTGATCATACAGTAGTTATCTCAAAGCTCATCCACCTTGTGTCTTGTCCCTCACTTGTACCTTGGATTTCTAACTTTCTGACTGGTCGCACCCAATGTGTTCGCTACAAAGGTGTCATGTCTACCTGGGCTCCAGTGAACGCGGGCGTCCCACAGGGGACACGCTTAGGCCCGATCTTGTTCCTAGTCCTCATCAACGACGCATTGGCATCCTAAAAATTGGAGCATTGGAAATACGTTGATAACATGACAATAGCGGAAGTGAGACCATGGGGTGCGGCTGCTGAAATCCACAATACCCTATCTGAACTCAATACATGGTGCAAAAACAACGCCATGCAGCTTAATGCTAGTAAATGTCATGTGATGAGAGTAAACTTTGGAAAAAACTCAACTCCCTCCAATTAATGTAAGTCTTGGCGACCAGACCCTTGATGAGGTTCAATCAATCAAAACCATGGGGATACTACTACAGACTGCTCTGAAATGGAACAGCCATGTCGATAACATGGTGCGTAACGCAAATAGACGCATGTATATGCTAAGAGCCCTGAAACCATTCCAATTACCATGGACAGACTTACTATGTGTGTACACAGGCCTCTTGTTGAATATGCTGCTCCAGTGTGGCATCCAGGCTTAACAAACCAACAAAATGCCCAGATTGAAAGGATCCAGAAACGTGCACTCAAAATTGTCCTTGGATTATTGTATGTGACCTACGAAAATGCACTACAAATGACCAATCTCCAAACTCTAGACAATAGAAGGCGAGAACTTTGCCAAAGATTTGCTAAATCACTAATAAATTCACCTCAGTTCAGGGACTGGTTGCCACGCCCACGCCAGAATAGATATTCTCAATCTCTGAGAAGGGTTGCTCCTTATCCTGCAATCAGATGCAGAACTGATAGATACAAAAGAAGCCCAATTTCCATTCCTGGTCGAGCTATTGAATGACATGTAACCAGGCGCGTACGCAGGGGGGGGGGGGGGGGTGTTTTGGGGGTTAACCCCCCCCCCCCCCCCTTTGGCATTTTTTTTATATGTGTATTTTTAAGAAAACCCCCCTTTGTTTTGTTTAAAACCCCCCCCCCCCCTTGAAAAAAATCCTGCGTACGCCCCTGCATGTAACTATAATCATCAGACATAGCTACACTTTTCGCTTTTCACTTCTTAATTGAATTTTTTGACCAGTTTGTAACATTATATTATATTTTTAATGAATTCTATCCAGTTAATTGACAAATCATTGCTGTATCAATCGTAACTGCTAAACTTCTTCTCCTCTGTTTCTAGCACTCTCTCTCTCTCTCTCTCCTAATTTCTCTCTTCCTTTTTCTCTTTTTCATTTTCCCCTTCTCTCCTATTGTATCCGTCACTCTGTATTTGTCTCTATTGTAACGATTTGAAATAGCTTGCCTTGTTTTCAAACCGATCAGCACATGATCCGTAATAAACCCATGAATATTAAAGGTATATCTATATTTTGCTTGTGTAAATCTTAACTTATTTTCTGTCAAATTGAAGTAAATTTCCAATGTATCACTGCATTTTACTGATTTGTTTAAATAATCTGTTGAAATCACGCAATTATTCACTTTTACAATCTATTGCAAATATTTCAAAAGCCGGTCTGGTTACAAAGAAACACGACCCGTTAAAAATCAATGAATATCGGAGAGGAAATGTTATTGCATATATATATATATCTTTATATTTTGCATTTTTACTATGAACGAATTTTGAATATATATCATGTCATGTTTGATTTTACATGTATTTATTATATTGGAATGTTTTTATCAATTTGTAAAAAGTCAAACAATTCACCCTTCGGGCTGCGAGATGATTTTCAAAAAACAAACCATTATTTTTGTATAGTTAGATTTGGTTGTTTAAGAAAGTAAACGCATTTTGGCCGAAGATCGAATTACCATGGCATGTATTCTGAAGTCGTGTCTAACTCCTGTTTAACTTAGTCTTGTCTAAGTCCTGTCTAAGTTAGACACGACTTCAGAATACGAGCCTATGTGTTTATTTCATATTGTTGTATATATCTAGAATCAACTACTACACAAGTTACCACATCGATATCAACGACGGGCTCAACCACCTCACATACTACAACAACTACTCGTAAAACAACTTCATTATCACCCCCAGCCCCCCCCCCCCCTCCACCCCCTCTATATCTCTCTCTCTCTCTCTCTCTCTCACATAAAGTCCACTTTTCTCCTCCTTTGCTTGGTTTTTTCATTCCCGTTAAATAGAGCTAATTTTTACAATGATATAAATATCCTACACAGGGTTTAAAGATTGCCGTATGGAAAAACCTACGTTAATAATGTAATTTGACAGAACTACTTATTCTTAAATGCCCTCATACTCGACAAATGCCGAGAAATGGTTCCAAATGTCCCTTACCTTTGAATATTATGTGTGCAATGGATATGATTGCCATCAATTGAGTCACGTATTTTGTTTTCGTAATACCAACTCTTTCAATCATTATTTTGTCATACATAATCACCTGTTTCAAGTAGTTCGTAGGAAACCACTAAATTTAGTTTTTTAAGTATCAGTGCCATAGTTCTGTTTCAGCTGTTTAATATATGTATAAAGGCAACTTTGTGGAATAAAATTATCTTCTTTTCACCTATTTATCTCAGAATCGACTGCAAAGGTGTTTGTGACAAGTGTAGACGGGATTTTTGTTGCAGATCTACAAGATGACCTAAATTTCACTTCTATACCATCCACTATACGACCCAATTATATTACCTATGACTCCGTGGAGAAGAAGATCTACTGGAGTGACAAGTATAAAAAACTAGTTTATCGTGCTGATGAGAATGGAGGAAACAGGGAGGAGGTTACTTCCAAAAACCTCAATGGTATGGTATAGAATATATCCCAAGTTGAGCTTTGAAATACGATCAGATATCAGGATAAACTTGCTCCCGGCTATCCAATGATTTAAACAAAACATAGAATCATATCATGAATCTTGGTATATACAAATAAAAAGTAGCAAGGAATCTGACACCATATGACACTTAAATGGAGCTGATGGTACAGCATACATTCTTCATGAGAGGGATACATGTAGCAAACAACTTTGAATGTATCATGATTTTTGATATTTATCATGCAATCTGTTTTTGTTTGTTTGCTTATTAAATGTTATTATCTTCTGTCTATCTATTTTGGATCTAAAAAAAAGAAAAAGAAATGAGAATTTAAAGTAAACCAATCGTTAGTAGCCCCCCCCCCCCTTCAAAATGTTTAGAATTCATGATTTCATTTGAATCGTAGTACCACGAGGAGTTGCAATCGCTGAGTCATCACGCATTCTGTACATCGCCTACGGAGGGGCAAAGAAAATAACGACTGTGGATATTGGACAAGGTAGCGCATTTCCAGGGAATGAGGCGAACTTTGTAACCGGATTAACCGATGGCCCATTATTTTTGGAGATGGATGAGGAACATGGGTAACTTTAATCACGTAATCATACTGATGGTTCGAAAGGAGAGGTGGGGTTATTAAAGGGATAGTTGAGTTTTGTTGCAGAGGGCGCTACACAAAATAATTTTGTTGTGAGATAATGAAAAACTGGGTGTCAAATTTGAAAGAACATACAATTTCAATGACAAAATCATCTTTGTTTGATCAAAATCGGTTCAGAGACGGCTGAAATATCAATAAGTATAACGATTTCTAATACTTGTGTACCACCACAAAAATAGATAATTTGAAAAAAACCATTGAAAAAACGAAATAGCCCCTTTTACGACGTATTTCTGCCAATGCCGATGTTGGCATTTTCGTGTTGGTTCTATTACGCACAACCAGCCGGCCCATGTATTGTTATTTTTAATTAAATAATGAATTAACGGTCACCGTATTTTTTTAAAGTGGAGCTGAATTGGTATGATCGTATTCGGCTAAATATCACACATTTTCGGGTCTAAAATTACCTTCATAGAAATTTTAGGTTCTAAAAGGGCACTAGAAGTGTCATAGATAAGAATAAGAGCAATAACCATGCACTTTGAAGGCATTTGCGATCTGAAAACAGAACTCAACTATCCCTTAAATGACGTGATTGACCAAATGCATAATAATAGTGATAATGTTGATGATTATGATGACAATATTAATGATTAAAAAAATAAATATGATAATAATGATGAAAATAGTAATAAAGATAATAATAATGATAATAATAATGATAATAATGTTAATAATAATAATAATAATGACCAAAATATACAAATGCAGCAAGTACAGGGAAATGCGAAGCTTGTTTTTTATATACCATTTTCAATACTGAAACTTAAGAGGCCAGTTTCGCCACTGCAATGCTTGAAATAATAAAGAGCTCGCAACAGGTTTACTCAAATGATAATGCAGGAAATGTTTCATTTATATCAATGGTTACCCTTATCATGTCGGTGAAAGGATAACGTCATGAAAAAATCTGATTTTCTTGATGTTGATATGAATTTTTAGGATACTCTTGATTTTTCAGATTCTTGTATTGGTCAAGCGGAGACAAGATCCTACGCAAACCTTTAAATGGATCTGGAAGCACGGAGACTGTATACGGTGATCTATCCAAAATCAACGGATTAAGCATTGATCTCAGCCGTACGTATTTCATGTTTAGAAGGGTTTAATAAAATGACATGTCATCTAAGATAAATGAATGGAAATTTGACAAGAAAGTTTATCTACATGGTTCCTCTACATCTTCAAGTTTATGTAATCTTGTCTTGTCTTCTCAGACTTTGATTTTTAATCCACATTGATTGTTGTGTGTTTCGGCATGTTTTTTTTTCTTTATGTAATTATTAAATTCTTGAGAAGAACATTTTTTCTTGTTTCATTGTGAGATTTGCTTATTTTCTATGTTTTGGCAGGAGATCCCCGACGTATATTTTTCTATGACTTAAATGCGGAACGAACGTTCTACAAGGACTTAAACCAAACTCTCACAATGGCTCACGAGATCACAGACTACATGAATGACCCTGACATCGATGACGATGAAGAGCGAAAATACCTGCATGATATAGGCTACTTCAATGGCACCCTCTACTGGACGAAGCAAGGCAGTCACAAAGGCATCGCTGTCATGACTAATTATGATCAGACCAGTCCATCATTCGACATCAAAGAAACCAGTGAGATTGACATACCCCGGAGATTGATCATCACTAATGTAGATCCATGATCACTATTTGACAGAACAGAGCCCGGGGTCTATTGTTTATTTGATTCAACGCAGTCACATTGTCATGTAAGATATGACATGGGAAACTACCGAAGAAAAGACACGGCTTTTTTTATTTCATTATTGGTTTCTTTAATGTAAATTAGTGGCAACAAATGTCATGCACGGATTAACAGAGCTCATAGAAAGGTGAACTTATTGCACTTTAAGATTACGTCACTATAAAAAAAAAACCGATGCGGTTTTGCCACCTCATATCTAAACGAGGCTTTAAAAGACAAAAGGGGGGGTCGGGCTATTTACACAAATTGTACCTACAAATTGAAGAATAATTACGTTGTAAATGTTGCTGGTAGCAGGGGGCGGCGATCCCGGGGGGGACAGGGGGACACGTCGTCCTTCAATATTTTAGGGGGGATCGTCCTACCCCCCCCCCTCAAAATTAGAAAAAGTACCACACAAATTTATAGCAAATACTGACTAAAGACCGCAACACACTTTTAGGCTCTGAAGGGTCCCGGCCAAGAGTGCAGCGTTTAGACAAATACAAATGCAAAAATCTTCTCACTCGGTAGCTACGCTATCTTGCATACTATCCTTCAAAATGTACAAGTAAATACCAACAAAAGTGAATTGTGAAAAAAGGTATATTGCTTGTTTTTTTTTGCTAAGGACTGTAATTTTTTAATACAAAACTTCAAAAACCTGTGGGGGTAGTCACTTCCGTCACCTTCACCCCTCTCATTTACTATTGCTCCCTCGCACTTGCGTACTGATTGGGGGGCTTTGGGGGCAGTCCCCCTTACCCCCAGTGAAATTCGAACGTGGTTTATTTCTAATTCGATACCAGTGATTTACAAATTTTGCTGAAATGGCATGATTTGTCCTTGAGCTTCCGGGGCTCTGCCCCCTGGTAGCTTATCCTACCGTTATTAAACGCCTTAAACCCTTGAGCTTCTGGGGGCTCCGCCCCCCTGGATCCCACTCTAATTAGTGACCTGCATGCCAGTGTCACAAATAAGGTGTCAAAATATGCTCATCTGACCTTAATACATGCCTAAAACCCCTTCGCCCCTTAACACCCGCCGGGGCTTTGCCCCCCCCCCCCCCTATTTGAAAAACGTTCCCAGGGCCTGCGGTGGTGATGTGGATTTTTTTTTGCCCCAAAAAACGTTTCTGCTTAGTACGCAACTGCTCCCTCGTCCCTCGCATTTCGTCCCCCCCCCCCGGCCATGAAAAGAAATCGCTGCCCATGGCTGGTAGAATATTAAAATGTCACACGCTGTGGCTACACATTATTGAGAGTGACATATTGAATTATTGCAGGCTATATTTTCTTTATCGGGGTCGTTTTAGAGAAACAATTAAAAGGATACGTTCTTTCTTGTTCATGTAATGTCTTGTTGATGTTTGCTTTTAATTGATATGCTCCTTTTATATTCTGTTTTGCTTTTCAATATATGTAATAGAACCATGTAAACCTCGAGAAAAATGAAAAAATGAAAAAATGAAGGAAAAAAATATAGTCATATGTTATAATGTACAAAATCTGAATGCAGTATCGTAATTTGTTTAGGATGCAAAAATGTAACTTGAATTATCGAATTAAATTACCTAGATAAACAGATTAGAGACACTTGTATACAAATCACTATCAATTATGTGTTAACTCTTAAGCTGCCACCCATACAATGCACCCAGTGCCACAGTGCTAATCTCCTGTGTGCCAAGTTAATTTTGAGGTTGGTTCAAGTGCGTGTTATTTAAATCTTTACAAAAAAACAAATCGCTGAATTACTCGAGAAAATCCAATCTGACTGTTGTATACAAAGACGCCTAATCCAAAGCCGATAATCTGATGCACGCAATGGTACTTTCAATAGCGCTGTAAAAGCACTCAGCACGGTGCAATGGGCATGAACAATAACTGTTATTACATATGCGTGCTAGCGTGCACAAAGCAGACAAACGGTAGCGCTAGCGTGCACAGAGCACTATAACAATAGCGCGCTAGCAGTCTCATGGCAGGATATGAGTTAATCATATAAATACTTGTACATAATATATCAGTATCTTGATAACTTATTTTTGTCAAATTTGTTGTTCATAATTTTTTGTTGTGTGCTTATGATATTTTGTATTTCTTTTTCATTCTGTAACGGGGGATCCAACTTCACAGGTTTTCGCAACCTTCATGGAAAACCCCGCATATAACCTTTGTAAATATAGTTACAATTTACTGTTACTTTGTATACTTTGATTTTTGTCTCGCCTGCGTAGCAAAAAGCGAGACATAGGCGCCGCTTTTCCGGTGACGGCGGCGGCGGCGGCGACGCGTCAACAGCAAAAAGTTTTTGAAATAGTAGTATAATTTTGAAAGTATAAATTCGTATTCAATGAAACTTGGACCAAAGGATTATCAAGTTTTCCCAATCATGTGAGTAGAATTTTAGGTCACAAAGTCAAGGTCAAAGGTCATTTCAGGTCAACAGACTTGGACTATGTTGTGGCATCATCATCGAAAACTTAACCTGAGATTAAGTTTTTGAATTGTTAATATAATTTTGAAAGTATAAGTTCGTATTCAATGAAACTTAGACCAAATGGTTATCAAGTATCCCCAATCATGTGAGTAGAATTCCAATTCACTAAGTTAAGGTCAAAGGTCATTTCAGGTCAACAAACTTAGTCTATGTTGTTGCATCAACATCAAAACTTAACGAAAGGTTACGATTTTGAATTTTTATCATAATTTTGAAAGTATACATTCCTATTCCACGAAACTTGAACATAGGGGTTATCAAGTATCATCAATCATATGATTAGTCTTTTAGGTGGCAAAGTCAAGGTCAAATGTAATTTAAGGTCTGCAAATTGTAGTGGTATCAACATCAAGATTTTGAATCTTTACCATCATTTTAAAAGCGTGCGTTCAAATTCCATGAAACTTGTACGCAAGGGTTATCAAGTATCACAAATCATATGACGCAAATTCCAAGTCACAAAAGTCCAGGTCAAATGTCATTTTAGGTCAGTAGACTTAATGTTTTCACAACTTAATATGAGAATTAATGATTCAATTTGTATTGTTTGTTCATATTCCATTAAAGTTATCAATCTTGGTACAAATTATAGTTAATAATTGTTCTGTTGATTCTTAGCCATTATTCACTTCAAAATGCTGATCATATTCAGAGGTTTTCATTTTTTTCAGATTTTTTTTTTTTCCTTTTTTTTGTTTGGGGGGGGGGGCCTACTAATGGGCCACCATGCCTATAAATAATGTTCCAACCTCAATTTTTCATCATATCGAATTGCGTAATGCAGGCGAGACCGCCGAGAGCGTTTCCCTTGTTATATTGTGAAATAAATTGAATTTAATTGAATTAAACCTCGAGATGTGAATCGTAATTTTCAGACATTGTTAGTAGCAAGTCCTTATGCATGATATAGGTTTTTCAATCTCGCCCCACCCCCCCCCAAAAAAAAAGCATGCCAAATAAATCTAGTCATATGTTATAATATACAGAATCAGAATGCAGTATCGTACACATTTTTAGTATGCATAAATGTAACTTGAATTATCGAATTATTTACCTTTGAGCAGGTTGGTTAACCGATTAGAGACATTGTATACAAATCACTACCAATTGTGTTTTAATCATATAAAAAAATTGTACATATTATTTCAGTATGTTGTTAACTTATTTTCTTCAAATTTGTTGTTCATAGGCATTATTGACCATGACGAAGATCTATTCGTCTGATATAGTTTACTGTGTGAACATAAAATATACCCTCATCAGTTTATTGAATGTTTCGAGTGGGATTCGTTTATAGGCCTATATGTATGTACATGTATATATATATAATATAAATACGTATGTATCCTGTAGAGTGCAAATATGTATCTTTATTTGAAATATTCATTTAATCATAATGAACAGAAATGGATTCTTAGTCTTCTGATAGGACAGATAATTGGTTATGTTATATTGTTATCGTGGTGATATAATAGGCCTTTATGTGCTCAGCATTGGTCAGGCTCCATTACATTTAGAAATATAACTTTTGCGGATTCTAAATATTTGCATTTGTTGCAAAAAGCTACATAATAGCTTTCACTCCTACTTTGCTGTTGCTTGCTGTGAGATGAAATTAAAAAATTACGTGATACACTTAAAAAAAAGAAACTCCATTGTAATGATTGACCATTATGTTTTGAAACCAAATAATGCTATGCGGTTGGAAGAAGGATAGCAAAAATGAACGATTTTCAAACAGTACTTTGTTATGTATGTTTGTGGGTTCATGGCTGTATAATATATTCGATGAACTTTTGATTTTTTTTCTGTGAAGATATAGTGTAAATTTAATACCGAAAAAACACCCATAATAAATCTAAAATAGCGATAAAGTGAGTTTGCTTAATTCTCACTAATGTACTCTGATTATCGACATTATGTCCGGGGGATTCATCCTATTTTATATTTAGCCAAACTTTCCACTGAATCCACTATCGTGCACAAATAATATGATTCATTTGTTGTTACTTACGGCTACATCCCCCCCCCCCCCCCCACAGAAAAAAGACGTAAAATACACATAAAAAGATTTTGTTTTCACTGAACTGCAAAACCTGCCAAAATGAAACGATTATTTTTTAGCAACAAATAGAAATGAGATGAGAAGAATGATAGCCATGGCAACCAGGATTGCATTGAATCATACACATATCATCATTATCCAGTCAATGAGTCATGACATGAACACCTCGATAAGTTTAATTCTTGAAAATCGAATTTAATTCTACTATGATTAGGATAAGTAGGTGATCATGAACGGATGAATGCAGTGTTGAGAAAGCGCTAGCAAGTAATCATGTAGGCATAGTGATGTGGATCAATTATTACAACAACAAAATTCCGCCATACGAGGCCTATGTGCAATGCTAAAATGCAACAACAACAAAAGAGAAACAAAAGTAGAAAGATATGGCCTCCACAGTTGACGACGTCACTACTGTATATCATTACAAAAAGAAGTTAACATGACAATGATGAAGCTCGATTCAAGTGCAAGTTAATACTGCATTTAGCAGTTTACTTTTAAGAATATTTTGATTACGAAAATTAACGTGGGATTCGATTTCCTGCGTCATGAAGAGTGCAAAATATAAAATCAATACAAATGTGAGGCAATATAGCGCATACTATGTTGCTATCTCTTTGATATGAATAATTAGATGATAATAGATCAAGACAAGAAAAACAAAAATTATCTAATATGACAATGAAATACTTACGCAAAAAAAAAAATAGATACATAATATTCTTAACACAATGTTCAAGGAAAAAGAAAAAAGGTCAAACATTGAGATTTAAATTTGCTATGTCCCATTAGCAGGCCAAAAAAAATGAAAAGGTTTAATTCCAACGGCATTTGAAATATAATACTAATTTAGAACTTCCCTAAAAAAGGGGGGGGGGGGCTTGAGAATGTCTTTGAGTGGGAAAATAACGACTATTAGTTGTCGAATCGACTTAAGAGCTATAATGCCAGTAAGTAATAGTTTGATTTTCAGACCATTGTACCAAATGGTCGTACGTTTTATGCCGCGCAAAGATTCAATCAGTTTAATTTTGGCAATCACAAGAAGTGGGTTATTGATGACAAATGCTCATATACCCTTTACAGCTCATTTTATGTATGTTATTACCAAAGAATTAAGAAAAGGCAGTCAGTCACTCAATAGTGTCTGACAGTGAAGTCTAGCAAGTAAACGGGTTTCCTTGCATAATTTGAATATTAGGACACTGCTAACGTTTAAATTTTACAGTTAGGACATGTCATGACATATTTTGATTCCTGTAAAGTACTACAGAATTTGATGTGGTTGCAAAAGGGACATAGTATCTTTAAGGAGAAAACATAGCGTGATAAAATAATACCTTAATAAACAACTTAATGTTAACTGGAACTCAGTTACAAAAGGGACATAGTATCTTTAAGGAGACAAAATAGTGTGATAAATAAAAAACCTAATGTTAACTGGAACTCAGTTACAAAAGGGAACGGAACGTAAAATGTACCTCTGAGCTGGAGAGGAAGCACATTCCATAAAAAGGGTGCTAGAGGCGCATTCTCCCTAGTATCTGGGAGTTGGGAGGAGATTCATAGCGGTGGACCGTAGGTTTCTATTTAACTGGGTTATACAATCCGAGGATGGCCGATACAAGTACGAAGGGGCAGTATACTGTCAAGAACCAGTCACTGTAATTGAAATGGTCGATGATATTACAGATGATAGGAAATGTAAGATTGTTTTCGTCGTAAGAATACAGGACTTTATGTGCTCAGCATCGGTCAAAACTCCATTCCATTTACAAATATGACTTTTGGAATTTGAATAATCATTTTGTTGCAAAATGTTCAAAATTACTCTTATTCGTACTTTACAGTTGGTTGCTGTGACATTGAATTAAACTGTTTGTATTACACCTAAAAAGAGAGAATCCAATTTAATGATTGTGCATTATGTTTTTGATACAAAATAATGCTATGCGGGTGAAAGAGGGCAAGCAAAGAAACGAGATGAGAAAGAATGAACGCCATGGTGACCAGAAATTGCAATGCATCGTGCACGACATACACATAATCATCATTAGGCCTATCCAATCAATGAGCAATGTCATGAGCACCTCGATTAGTTTAATTGTTGAAAACCGAATTTAATTCTACTATGATTAGGACAAGTAGGTGATCATAGACGGATGAATGCGGTTTGAGAAAGCGCAAGCAAGTAATAATTTAGGCATAGTGATGTGGATCAATTATTCAAGAACAATTTCCGCCATTCGTGACCAATTATTGTAATTCTAAAATGCAACAACAAAAAGAGAGAAAAAAAAGAAGAAAGACAATAGCCTCCTTCGGTGACGACGTCGCTTTGTCTTGCTCGAATCATCTCCAAACTAATACTTATATAAAATAGAGAGAAAAAATAGTTAGAAACACTACTTCATATATGTTTATATAAAATTCGTTATAACCAAGAAATCTAAAAGTGATAACGATCTTCACAATTATAAATTAGCAAACCATCTTTCATAGACCCACTAGAGATCGCCATAAGAGTAAGTCATTTCGTGTCCTGTTAACGATTGAACAATATAATTACTGCCATCTACGTACGTTTTCAGGCAGAGAAAACGTAGAGGCCTCCCAAGAAACGAAAGGTTTAATTATAAGTCATAAGTTTCATTATTTATATTGTTTTTAATTTACGGTTAGGTTAGGTTTAATATACTAGTTTGTATGATGTCCGGTTAATGTAACATGTAGGGTTATATCTAGATGTCCTGATAATACAACAAGTTGGTATATATATGAATGAATGAATGGTGGGGACCTGGTAATGAGGATTAGTGCCTTACCAAAGGGCACTAGCGCATCGCCTTGGTTTCGAACCCGGGTCACCGGATTCCAAGACGACTGCTCTACCGACTGAGCTATCGCGCCTCCAATATCAGTGCCCAGTGGTGGATCCACGTGGGGCCGAATCGGCCACCCCCCCCCCCCAAAAAAAGGCGGGCCCTTGGACCCCATCAAGAAGGGCTAGCGCTCAATGCGCTGGCAGTGCGCTTTGCGCCATTGTTGGTTTCCCCCCCCCCCCCATTCATTCGGAAATCCTAGATCTGCCGCTGCATATTTACTCGTAGATAGACCCTTTATAATGTTTATAGATATTGCCAAATCGATGTTCACATACAAATGAGTATAGGCACGCACTTTGCAGCTCCTCTCTGATTGGTCCGATGGTATACAACATCTACCACACACATCGAGCTAGCCATTGTCTGTAATGCTCCTTCAGCAGGAACACACCCGCTCTATAACATCTCAAACAGAAATCAATTGCGACCAGCCGCCAAATTGAAGTGTCGTTTATTAAATGAACTACAAGAACATATTGCATTTTCCATCTTTCATTTGTGTGCAAATAAGCACCCATCCACGCATTTCAAGATAAGAGCAGAGGACAATTTCTATTAAGGTAAGACTTATAAAGGGTCAAATGGGGTTTTATCACAGAATTCCATGAGGATGATCAATTGTATTGGATAACAAATTTATAGAAAGCTGAATTTTATACATGTATTTTTCAAAGAATTACAAAATAAAGCTCATTTCAATTTACTTCTTCTTTTTTTTTTTTTTTTTTTTGGGGGGGGGGGGTAAAAGTTTTTAATCAACTTTTCTCATTTCTTAGAAGTTTCAATTTTTTTATGTCTACCTAACAATAATGACCCCATTTAGCATGTTTGATAATTAAAAACATTAACAACATTCGCAAAGCGTTGCTTGCTTCATCTTCATCTTTTTACATAATTTTTCGTAAAAAGTGAGAAAAAAAAAAAAAAAAACGTTATTACGTTTGCAGTGATGAGTCCCTTATTTTTTTTCTTACTATACAATAGATGCAGAGACATAAATCCATTGTTATCCTGAGAGACATGTTCCTACTTTTTTGTTTTTCATCCGTCATTGGTAAGTTATAATGATTTTGGTCTTTTATTTTGATTAATAAGGAGCATAATCGCTGGCTAGATCAGTTACATTTGTGGCAAAAGTCCAATTTGAGGGTTTTGAGACATTGGATATTGTAAAAATGTGTTCAAGAGACCTCCCTGCCAAAATTCTAGGTGGAATTTCTGAAAAATATACTGCTGAAAAACAGTTGCAGCCATATTTCAAAATAGCCGCCAAGTGTATCTAATATTGAACAGTTTTGAAGATTAACTTTTAACATAACCACAATTTCACCATGTGCGAGGTGTTATTTAAAAGAGAATTACAAATTTCTACAACATGATACCGCATTTCGTAGGCTTGATAACAATTTGCCTTACAGTATAAAGCAAAATTGTAAAATAAAGCTAAATTTTCCCCATAATATAAATTGCGCCGAAAATGCATGTTTCTCTACATTTCATAAATTATCTTCACTAAAGACTTGAACCTTTTTAGAAAAATACCCACAGATAGGGACAATATTATGTCAAAAATGTTAACAAAAAAGTTATAGCACTCTAAACTTAATATGTTAATATCAGTCAACATGGCATTTGTGATCGCTAATAGCTGCCTTCCCTTTCAGTCGCGACAGTTTCTAGGGTTAAAAAAATGCCAACCCCAAAAAGATTGCAACAAAAGGTTTTTCAACAGTTTCAACATACTAAAATTCCGGCTAAGAAAAGAACCCTCGGAAATATGTCCTATTATAGATGGCCGCCAATACGTTATAAAAGCCATTAATTATGATATATCATCTTGGAAATGTGATTTTAATGTCTATACTTAGGTTTCGGGGGTTGAAAAAACCATTCATACCACATACAATGGGTTATGGTTACCAAAATACCTGTAAATTGAAGATGGCGTCCGAAATGGCTGCCATTCTCCTTAAAATGACTGTTAGTGAGTTACGTTTGGTAATTTCTATGTTTAAGAGGTCAGGATATTCTCTAGTATGCTTGAAAACATTATATAAACACTGCATTGTAAATTGATTTATACGGTATATATGTTTACAGAATATTGATTTGTTACTATACATTGTAAATTGACTTATATGACATATATGTTTCCAAACAGAATATTGATGTGTTACACTACATTGTAAAGTGATTTATATGTTTATAAAATATAGAAAAATTATAGAATAATGATGTACATCAATGAAGTTTAATAAATACAATACAATACATCATAAAGGGTTAGAGTAGCCTTCTACTCAAAACAATTCCAAAGATGGCATCCATTTTGTGATCCGAGATGGCCGTTGAAAACTGAAATTAGTCATAAATCGTGACATGTTCATATTAGAGATGTAATGTTGGTATCTATACCTAGGTTTCGGGTCGACATATCCATTTAGACTGTTTAAAAAGTGTAACCCTTATAGAAATTGGTGCAAGCTTGCCGCGAGCTTGTTTTAAGCTCGTTACAAGCTTGTTCTGCAAGCTTGCTGCGAGCTTGTTTCAAGCTCGTTACTAGCTTGCACGGTTCCAAAATTGCTAATGAGATTATCTGTCAGGCAATTAGGAAAAGTCTGCAAGCTTGTAACAGGCAACCTTGCATGGTTCCGAATGTGCAAATGAGGCAGTGCATGTATAATACAGTTTGAAAAGATTGTTAGATATTTGCAACATTTCATTTTGGTAATAATTTAAGAATTTGTAAAAAGAAGTTAAGTAACTGGCATTATGAAAATGCAAATGAGGCAGCTTTTCAGCCAATTGGAAAAAGAATCGTGCAAGCTTGCAAGCTTGTTTATATTTCCTGCAGCTTTTTCACCTACCTTTGAAAAAGGCTCTCAACATGCACTATATATGATCCGTATTATTATTATTATACAGATATTGATTGACAGGGGGTGTAATATAACGTTAGTTGGACCGCTGAAGGAGTTATATATTCCCAAGTGGTTATATTTTCCAGAAGCGCGCGGCGCTGAGGGAAATTATGGTCACGAGGGAAAATATAACCCCCTTCATGTCCGAAGAATGTTATATACCCCCTGTCAGTCAATATCTGTTATATTATATAGCCTTGGGTTTTTTTTTTGGGGGGGGGTCAATTTTTTGGCCCGAAATTTTTCCATTTTATTTTTCGAGGACAAACAACATTTTAGAAAAAGAAGCTTGCAGGGCATACACTGTCTGCAGATCGGGAGCAAGCAGATTGGGAGCAAGCTTTGCAAGCATTAATTTGTAATACAATCTTAAATTTATGTAAGGGAATAGCCGCCAGAGAACCCGGAAATGAATGATGGCATCCTAAATTGTAGCGGATTTAAAACTAAACTATTATCAAACAAGATCAAGTTGATATAATGTCCTAATGGTGGGCAGGAAAGCTGGAAAAATGAAACTGAGTTAGTGTAAAAGACGGCCGCCAAATTTAAATGATTGAAAGTGAGTAACATTTCTATTTTACAATGAGGATATAGTTGTTAGGTGTAGTGTATTTTAGCGTTAAAGGCATTCATGTGTAGGCGTTATTAAGACAGTTGGTAACAATAGACTAGTTCAAAGTTGGCACATGTCCCAAATCACCCAGAATAACCACAGGTCTTAAAAACATGGAGAGGTCCCACTTTGAACTTTTTGAAATAATCACTTCTACAGCGATGGAGGTGCTACATAAATAGCCTTTGTTTCACAATAAAGAGCAAAAGAACTTAAATGAACTGAAATGAACAGATTTGTGTTAAGTAACCATCTGTTCTAGTATTTCTAGGATAGATAGATAGATCAATAAAAGAAGTTAAATAATTTTTTCCAAGGCATTTGATACAATTGATCATAATATTTTGTTTAAAAAGCTTCAGCATTATGGTGTCAGGGGTAAGGCCTTGGAGTGGTATAAAAGTTACCTCAGTAGTCGAACACAATTTGTTTCATTAAATGGGATTGCATCGAATTTTAAGCCTGTCACGTGCGGTGTTCCTCAGGGATCTACCTTAGGGTCCCTACTATTCATAACATATACAAATGAATTTTCATCCCGACTATTGTCATTTATACTATACACAGTTGACTCAAGCATATTTTATTCTCATAATAATCCTCAAATTCTTGTTGAAACTGTAAATTTGGAACTTGAGAATGTTGCACAGTGGATTTTTGCGAATAGACTGTCACTGAACTTGGACAAAACTTTTTAGCAATTCAATCTCCGATTTACCTGGAGATATCTATTTCAAAAATGTCAAAAATTAAGAAACTACTATCGACCAAGTTTCTTGGCCTGTCTATTGATGATGGAATGACCTGGAAAATACATACAAATTATTTGTGTTCATGACTATCAAGAAATGCTGGTGTGATATACAAACTGAAATCCATGTTCCCATCACATGTATTGAAAATCTTATACTTCACTCTAATGTTGCCCTACTTGAACTACGGATTTCTTGCCTGGGTTAATTCATTGAAACTCCAACTGGACAAAATCCTGGATGTTCAAAAAAGAGCAATACGTACAATTTGCAATGTACCTATTCGTACTCACCCTCTCTTCTTTGATACTAAAGTACTGAGAGTTCAGGATATTTTTAATTTACAATTAGGCAGCCTCGTGTTTCAGCTGAATTACAACGAACTGCCCAAGGCACTATCATATTTGCTTAAGAAAAGAAATCAAGTTCACGACTATCCTACTAACACCTTCCTAGAACGAGAACACGCTTTGCTCAAGATATCTTAATATATACAGGTCCCAAGTTCTGGAATTCTCTCGATTCTGTGATTAAAAGGTCTCGAAGTGTTCATGTATTCAGAAGAAAGTTGGAATGTATTTTATAAACCTAAGTTTAGTTAATTATGTCATTTGTAGTTTAAGGAGCCTATCCACGACAAGCTCTGCTTTTACATAGGCCCCGCCGCTATAAATCTTAAAGGGGGTGTAGCCTGACTAGACTACGTGTATTTCCCGTGGCCTGACTCGGGGCAAATCGGGTAAAATACGACGACGGACGAGGCGACCGCAGCAGTCACGTGCGTGCAACATACACGAAACCGAAGCGTGCGGAGAACTTCGGTCTGTTTCGCGTACGCTGACCATGTAAAGAGTAAGTCGCGAACAACCGTTAATCAAGATTTGTTTACGTGCAGTTATCCAAAAGAAGACGTAGATGGTGTTAACCAGTATTTCGTCAGGCTACACCCCCGTTAAGTTCAACTGAAGGACAATTTTCTGAATAGTGTGTACTGGTATTGTATTTACATGTATATTATAATCATTTTCAATATGTTGGTATACTTTTGGTAAAATGAGATATTGTAGAATCCAATAAATTATCTATCTAATAATTTAATATGCACTTTCCATGTACATGAACGAATTACGAGGTTTTCCTGTACATTTTTATTAAACTATTTCCGGTAGCAGGACAGGATTTTTATCACGAAATCCCCATCGCGTCACCCATGTTCTGTGATTTTTGTTGTGCTGGATGACAATTAATGCATCTTAATGAATAATAACAATATACAGTAATTGCGTATCACAAATACTATTACAAAATGATATGTGCCTTCATTCGTAATGTTTGTGATGTCCCTACATTAAAATTCGTAAAGTACCATAAGGTAGCAAATATAAATCTGGGCAGCATTTGTATCTAGTGGGATCAATATCATCAATAACATATGATACTTATACAGTACTAGGTGCACGTGGTTTTAGTTTACTTAACTTGTAATAATAATAATATTCGGTTCTTGTATAGCGCATATCACATTATATAACGTCTCTATGCGCTTCCAAAGAGCTTTGGAAATTATTACCCTAGCTTTAGCTCCGGCAGCCTTAATCAGCGCACAGTGCATTTCAAGGAATAATCCTACCAGGTACCCATTTACCTCACCTGGGTCGAGTGTGGCAAATGTAGATTAATATCTTGCCAAAGGACATGAGTGTCGCGGCAGGACTCGAACCCCGGACCTTGTGATCCACAGTCCGGTGACATATCCACTCGACCAAGACACCTCTACATATAGAATGGATATCTCCAGTTTGATTGTAAAACCGTTATTCAGGGTATATGTTTACCAGCAGATATTCATATGAGGTACGAGGTTGTGTATTTAATGAATTATTTTATTTCTGTATAATTTTGTATGTGTTTTAGTTCACGCACGGGGGTCTACAAACACGATCGATGAAGTGTTGCATAATGGGGATAATCATTGCCAGCCTATTCTTGTCAATGGCAAATTGATGCCTACAGTGCCAGAGTACATGCCCTCGTTTCCCGTCTCATTGAAGGGTATCAAACGACATTTCGTTTGCAAGTTATCTGGTGAGTTTGACGTTTATAGTGATGATCATAACAATTATGATAATTATGTCAGTCCAACTTGTTGACTAATGAATCATTGGAGGGAAGGGTAGGCATAGGAAAATTATGATTCTTGAGCAATAAGAGTAATTATACGACCTATTAACGACTAAAATGCAATTGAGACCTTTCTGAGGTCAGAGAGGATTCAATGTCGAAACTTTTTCAGACGTAGACATATGCAATAGCAATATTTGCTCTACGGCTAGGATGCGGCGGCCGCAGAGAATCTGCGGTAGCCTCAGGGTCACCCTAGGGCGTATCCCTATTTGTACAGGCCGTACGTTTTCATGTTTTCATGTATAGGTTCACCGTAGCGATTAGACACGCCTTAGCCATGCCATGCCTTGTGGGCATGCACCTTGCGGCTACCTTGCGTCTGCCTTAGTATTTGTCAACAACCTACGTCATCACTCCAAAGGCCGTACGGCAGCCGCAGAATTTCTGTCTCCACCAAATTTTAAAAAAGCCGTGCGCCTACCCTAACATAATATGTGACCTCTACCGTATGTGACGGTTGGAATGCTGCGGCGGCCCTATAATTGCTAGTGGCCGTAGATATTTTTAGACCGCACGGCCGCCGCCCCAAATGTGACCTAGGCATAAATGAAAGATTGAACGAGGCAGTACAAAAGGTTAGGCGTTAAGAATCATGATTTTCTTCAATTCTCTCTCTCTCTCTCTCTCTCTCCCTCTTTCTCTCTTTCTCTCTCTCTCCGATTCTCTCTCTCTCCCCTCTTCCCCTGTCTTACTATTTCACTTTCACTTTCAAGTATATAGAATATGCTACAACGTGAAGCAACATCTGGCTTTCTGCAGCCGCTCAGGCGTCAACATCTAGTAATTGAATATATTGTGATGAATTGTCCAGTAAAATTTGTGTGGAATTGCGACAGTTCTCCGTTTTGCCGTGTTTAGTTTTATTTCCCTGCTGGCCTTGTTGAACAATTACAAAAAAGGAGAATTAAAAAGCCCATATGAAGAATCTGATGATATCCAGTCGGAGCTTGGTTTCTTTTATCCCAGTGTCTATGAACACAAATCACAAACGTTTTTTTAATAATCACTTTCTTATGTCGATGAGGCAAATTCCTTATAAATTATAATGTATTTTGATATTTCAGTACATGATGATTTCTTTCAAAAATCTGTTTATCGTTAATATTTTTATATTGTTTTTAATCAGCCCCGACAACTGTTTCTACGACGCCTTCAACCACATCAAGCCCTACAACCGTCGGTAAGCAGTTTTCATTGCACTCATTCCTCCCCCCCCCCCCCTTTCCGCTCTCTCTGTCTCTCTCTCTGTCTCTCTCTGTCTCTCTCTCTCACTCTTTCTCTCACTTACTCTTTATTCCCCCTCTCTCTCTTCTAAATCAATACTTCCATTTCCTTTCTTTCTATTCTATTCATAAATATTTCTGCAATTTTGTTTACTTTTGCTTCCACAGATCAAATTTTCATGTCAATTATTTAAAGGTCCATACACATTTTCATAATTTCAAAGTATTTTTTTTTCTTCTCCGATATTGCATCAAAATTGTAAAATCAAAATTGTATTGTCATGGCATTAATTTTATCTTTACAAATTTAAAAATACAATAATGTGAATTTTACTTTATCTAAAATTTCCTTTGTTTTTTTTCTTGCGGTTTATTAAATTTGGTTGTATATGAAATGAAACGTAGTTTGACCCCAGATCATATCATTATGTGTTTATATCATATTTTTATATCATCTTCTCGCGACCTACAACTACTACTGTGGGAATGTAAATCAAGCAGACAAGAATAAATTAAGCAGTACACGGAGAATAGCACAACGTATAATTGACAATAGTCTGCATACACTACCCAGTCTGTATGAGGAAAGAGTAATAAAATATAATGTTCACGAGTAGAAGTGTATATGTTTATTTTTGTATCGCTCGAAATCTAAATGTCTTCGTTCAACTTAAATTCGTGTTCAGCATCCACTACTTCTCTTGAAGCAACAACCAATTCTATATCGGACTCGACCATACCACATCCCACTACAACTACAAGTAAGCATGTTACCTCTCTCTCTCTCTCTCTCTCTCTTTCGCTCTCTCTCTCAATCTTTCTATCTTTCAATTAGATTTGGTTGTATATGAAAAGAAACTCATTTTCCCGAAAGATCGAATCATCATATGTTTATATCATCTTTTGTTATCCAGAATCAACTACTACGCAAGACACCGTAACGATCTCTACGACGGGCTCAACCACCTCACATACTACAACTACTCGTAAGAAAACTTTAGTATCATCCATCACCCCCCCCCCCCCCATCCCTCTCTCTCTCTCTCTCTCTCTCTCTCTCTCAATTTTTCTATCTTTCAATTAGATTTGGTTGTATATGAAGAAAAAAATCATTTTCCCCAAGATCGAATCATCATATGTTTATATCATCTTTTTTTTTAATTCAAAATCAATTACTACGCAAGACACCACAACGATGCCTACGACGGGCTCAACCACCTCACCTACTACAACTACTCGTAAGAAAACTTTAGTATCATCCATTATCCCCCTCCCCCTTCTCTCCCCCTTCTCTCCCCTTCTCTCTCTCTCTCTCCCTCTCTCTCTCTCTCTCTCTCTCTCTCTCTTGTATATGTTGCACTTATCTGTTTCTCTCTCAAATCGAATGATCACGAGTGGAAATCAATTTCTAGGGAGTCATATAGGGATAATTTAGTTTGGAGTAGAAGTAAAGCTAAACACCATATATATCGTTGAATCTACTCTCAAAATATTAATATTTCACTACCCTTGGGTGGATTCCACTGTAAAAGAATGATAGAAATGTCGTTTGAATTATGAAATTATTGGAGAGAATTTAAATTTTGATATTCTGTTTTTATCGCTCGAAATCTAAACGTCTTCGTTCGACTTAAATTCGTTTTCAGCATCCACTACTTCTCTTGAAGCAACAACCAATTCTCTATCGGAATCGACCACATTAAATCCTACTCCAACTACAGGTAAGCATTGTACCTCGCTCTCTCTCTCTCTCTCTCTCTCTCCCTCTCTCTTACTTTCTCTCTCTCTCTCAATCTGTCTATCTTTCAATTACATTTGGTTGTATATGAAAAGACACTCATTTCCCCCAAGATCGATTCACCATATGTTTACTTCAGAAAACTTCAGTATCATCCATCACCCCCCCCTTCTCCCTCGTTCCCCCCCTCTCTCTCTCTCTCTCTCTCCCTCCCTCCCTCTCTCTCTCTCTCTCTCTCTCTCTTTCTCCTGTATGTTTTGCACTTATCTGTTTTTCTCTCAAACTTAATGATACCGAGTGGAAATCAATTTCCAGGGAGTCATAAATAGGGATCATTTAGTTTGGAGTAGAAGTAAAGCTAAACACAATATATATCGTTGAATCTACTCTTAAAATATTAATTTTCCACTATCCTTAGGGTGGATACCACTGTAAAAGAATGATAGGAATGTCGTTTGAATTATGAAATTATTGGATAGAATTTAAATCTTGATATTCTGTTTTTATCGCTCCAAATCTAAACGTCTTCGTTCAACTTAAATTCGTTTTCAGCATCCACTACTTCTCTTGAAGCAACAACCAATTCTGTATCGGACTCGACCACACCAAATCCCACTACAACTACAAGTAAGCATGTTACCTATTCATATATATATATATATATGTATATATATACCCATATATCAACATATCTATCTATCTATCTGCCACTCAGTGCAAACATTTATCAGTTTTATTTCTCCTTTCCTTACATTCGTTAAGTTCGCATGGTTGGTCAGAATGTTCGATAATCATAACCCTTGACAGTCATAGTCATCACATTTAAGTGTGACTTTCTTTAAATAAATATACATACATAATATAATCACTCACCTCAAGAGATGCATAACACAAATTCACGAAGTTTACGAACGTTAACAATCTTTCTATTGCATTTAATACATGTAGTATAAATAATATTCGATTCCTCTGTGACAGAGAATAGTTGTTGAAAAGAGAAATAGTATACTGTCAACGCTTCTGGAATATGACTGAAATATTTACCTTCATTGATTATCTTTTTACCAGCTCTAAAGAACGGAGAACGACAGATATTGATTTGTACATTAGCATTGTTGTTCACAATTGAAGGGGCACATAGTTGTAATTCGTGATCAGACTATTATTTATTGAAGTGCTGGTCAATGCCCATAAATGATTAATACAATCTAAATATCAAACAATGTCGAATGTTTTAATATACGTACGAGGAAAAACTTTGTGGAATAAAATTACCTCCTTTCACCCGTTTTTTTCTTCAGAATCGACTGCAAAGATGTTTGTGACAGCTCGAGACTGGATTTTTGTTGCAGATCTACAAGATGACCTACACTTCACTTCTATACCATCCACTGAACGACCCACTTTTATAACCCATGACTCCGTGGAGAAGAAGATCTACTGGTCTGACTCTGACGTGCTAACAAAACTAGTTTATCGTGCTGATGAGGATGGAGGAAACAGGGAGGAGGTCACTTCTGGAAATGACAATGGTATAGTATAGAAAATATCCCCAGTTGAGCTTTGAAATACGCTCAGATATAAGGATAAACTTGCTCCCTATCCAATGATTTAACAAAATATACATGTAGAATCATATCATGAATCTTAGTATATACGAATAAAAAGTATCAAGGAATCTGACACCATAATATGAGGGATATCAAACAACTTTGAATGTATCATGATTTTTGATATTTATCATGCAATCTGTGTTTGTTTGTTTGCTTATTAAATGCTATTATCTTCTGTCTCTCTATTTCGGATAAAAAAAGAAGAAAAATAATAGAATTTAAAGTAAACCAATCGTTGGTAGCCCCCCCCCCCCCCCCCCCCCGTTTCAAGATGTTTTTAATTCATGATTTCATTTGAATCGTAGGACCACGAGGAATTGCGATCGCTGAATCATCACGCATTCTATACATCGCCTACGAAGGGTCAAAGAAAATAACGACTATGGATATTGGACAAGGTAGCGCATTTCCAGGGAATGAGGCGAACTTTGTAACCGGATTAACCGATGGCCCACTTTCTTTGGAGATGGATGAGGAACAGGGGTAAATTTAATCACGTAATCATATTGATGGTTCGGAAGTAGAGTTGGTGTTGTTAAATGACGTACCGAGACTGCTTACGTGATTGACCAAATGCATAATAATAATGATAATGGTGATGATGATGATGACGATATTAATGATTATAAAAATAAATATGATAATAATGATGAAAATAGTAATAAAGATAATAATAATAATAATAATAATAATAATAATGACCAAATATATAATTGCAACAAGAAAAGGAAATTGCGAGACTTGCTTTTTATAGACGATTTTCAAAACTGATACTTAAGAGGTCATTTGTCGCCACTGCAATGCTTGAAATTGTTACTTTAGGGATTTCGCATCAGGTTTACTCAAACGACAATGCAGGAAATGTTTCATTGCTATCAATGGTTACCCCTATCATGTCGGTAAAGGATAACGTAATGAAAATTTTCGATTTTCTTGATGTTGATATGATTTTCAGGATACTCTTGATTTTTCAGATTCTTGTATTGGGCAAGTCGAGACCAGATCCTGCACAAACCTCTAAATGGATCTGGAGGCACGGAGACTGTATACCATAACGGTGATCTATTCAAAATCATCGGATTAAGCACTGATCTCAGCCGTACGTATTTCATGTTTAGTAGGGTTTAATAAAATGACATGTCATTTCAGATAAATGAATGGAAATTTAACAAGAAAGTTTATCTACATGGTTCCTCTACATCTTCAAGTTTACGTAATCTTGTCTTGTCTTCTCAGACTTTGATTTTTAATCCACATTGATTGTTGTGTGTTTCGTCATCTTTTTTTTTCTTCAAATAAATATTAAACTCTTGAGAGGAATATTTTTCTTGTTTCCTGTGAGATTTGCTTATTTTCTATGTTTTGGCAGGAGATACCCGACGTATATTTTTCTGTGACTCTAATGCGGAACGAAGTTTCTTCAAGGACTTAAACCAAACTCTCACAATGGCTCACGAGCTCACAGGCTACATGAATGACACTGACATCAATGACGATAAAGAGCGAAAATACCTGCATGATATAGGCTACTTCAATGGCACCCTCTACTGGACGAAGCGATACAGTCCCAAAGGCATCGCTGTCATGACTAATTATGATCAAACCAGTCCATCATTCGACATCAAAGAAATCAGTGAGATTGACGAACCCCGGAGATTGGTCATCATAGATCCATGATCACTATTTAACAAAACAGAGCCCGGGGTCTATTGTGAATTTGATTTAACACAGTCAACATTGTCATGTCAGATATGACTTGGAAAACTACATAAGAAAAACCGCTGCGTTTTTTACGATTTTTCTTTTTTGTTTTCTTTTATGTAAATGAATTGCAACAAAGGTCATGCGCGTATTCACATATAGCTCACAGAAGCGTATTGCACTTTTTCATTACGTCATCATAACGAAATCCCGCTGCCGTTTTGCCACCTTGTATCTAAACGAGGCTTTAAAAGACCCCCCCCCCCCCCCCCCAAACAAAAAAGGGTTGGTCGGGCCATTTACATAAATTGCACCTACAAATTGCAGATTAATTACGTTGTAAATGTTGCTGGTAGAATATTAAAATGTCGGACTTCGAAATAAATTCTCACTCTCCGCTGTGGCTACACATTATCAAGAGTGACATGTTGAATTATTGTAGGCTGTGGTATTCTAGAATGTAGGCTAAAGCTGAAGTTATCGTGGTTGTTTTAGAGGAACAATTAATAGGATACGTTCTTTCCTGTTCATGTTATGTGTTGTTGATGTTTGCTTTTAATTGATATGCTCCTTTTATATTCTGTTTTGCTTTTCAATATATAATGTAATGGAACCATGTAAACCTCGAGATACGAACTGTAATGTTCAGACTTGTTAGTAACAAGTCTGTATGCTTGGTATAGGTGATAGGTTATTGTCGTGCTTGCTCGAATACTAGGTATCGACCTTTCCATACTCATTACTAATATTGTTAAATATTACCCCCCCCCCCCCCCCCCAAAAAAAAAAAAAAAAAAAAAAAAAAAAAAAATAATAATAATAATAATAATAATAATAATAAAAAAATAAATAAATAAAAAATAAAATATAAATACAAAATCGTGACAAATATATGTAGTCAAATTGTATAAAATGTACAGAATCTGAATGCAGTATCATACAATTTTCAGGATGCAGATATGTAATTTAAATTATCGAAGTATTTACCTTGGTTAACCGATTACAGACACGTGTGTACACATCACTATTAATTGTTTGTTTATACACTACTTGTACATAATAATTTAGCATATTGATAACTTATTTTATTCAAATTTGTTGTTCATAGGTATTATTGACGATGACGAAGATTTATTCGTCTGATATAGTTTACTGTGTGAACATGAATATACCCTCATCAGTTTATTTAATGTTTTGAGTGTGATTCGTTTATATATGTATAAGTATGTATCATGTAGAGTGCAAAATATGTATCTGTGTTTGAAATATTTATTCAATCATAATGAACAGAAATGGATTCTTAGTCTTCTGATAGTTCAGATAAATGGTTATCTTATACTGTTATCGTGGTGATATTATAGGCCTCTATGTGCTCAGCATTGGTCAGGCTACATTACGTTTAGAAATATAACTTTTTTCGGATTTTAAATATTTGCATTTTGTTGCAAAAGGTTACATGATAGCTTTCACTCCTACTTTGCTGTTGCTTGCTGTGAGATGAAATTAAAATTCACGTGATACACTTAAAACAAAGAAAAAACATTGTAATGATTGGGCAATGTTTTGAAACCAAATGATGCTATGCGGTTAAAAGAAGGTTAGCAAATAGAAAAGATTTCCAAACAGTACTTTGTTCTGTATATTTATGGGTTCATGGCGGTATAATGTATTTTAATGTTTTTCTGTGAAGAAATATTGTAAATTTAGATACCGAAAATACACCCTAAAAAAATACAAAATATCGATAGAGTGATTTTGGTTAATGCTCACCAATGTACTCTGATTATCGATATTATGTCCAGGGGATTCATCATATTACATATTTAGGCAAACAATGCAATTATAAATATTGTATGACCACCAAAGTATCGGGTTTGTGATCATTTCCACTGATTCCACTATCGTACACAAATAATATGATTAATTTTCTTTACTTACGGCTATCGCCCCCCCCCCAAAAAAAAATAATAATAATAATAATAATTACCCATAAAAAAGATTTAACAAAAATAAACTGCAAAACTTGCAAAAGAGAAACGATTGTTATTTTTAGCATTGGTAAGAACGAAATATAAATGACATGAGAAGAATGATCGCCATGGCGACCTGAAGTGCAATGCACCGTGCACGACATATACAGCGTGAGTGAGAAAAAATGTCACACTTTTTAAAAGTTGTATTGTTTGAAGTATGAATATTTAATCATAAAATAGTGTTTTGAACAAAGACAGCCAGACATACAAACACACACACACACACACACGCACACACACACATACCCACCACATACAGGCACACGCACACACACACATTAATTGTTAATGTACCTACCTATTGAGATATCACATTGGATTCAAGTGCACTGCATGATGATGATGATGATGTTGTTGATGATGATGATGATGATGATGATGAAGATTAAGATGATGATAATGATGATGATGATCATGATGATATAATGATGGTAGTGAATGTGTACTATTAAAGGGAAAGATTGTAAGGGAAATGCTACTTAAACATTCAGCGATCTTGATAAAAATCCATGCTTAATCAGAAAAGGGGAAATTATGAAACAATTGTAACCGTGCGTGTTGTGTTTGTGAGTGTGTCATGTGTGTGCGTGTGTGTGTGGGTGCATGTATGCGTGCGCGTGCGCGCATGTGTGTGTGTGTCTTTCTGACTGTCTTTGTTCAATGCACTGTTTTATTCCCCACCCAGTAACGTGGCACAAGTGAGATCTGGCAGTCTTAAAAGATTGTCTGATGTTCAGTCATGCATACAGAGATTCAAATGAAAATGGTGCCTACATGTACTGGGAGGATCTATCAAGACATATCATGAAACCCATGATTCAATTGATACTTTAAACAATACAACTTTTAAAAAGTGGGATATTTTTTCTGACTCACTCTGTATAATCATCATCTATTTAATAAGCCATGTCATGAACACCTCGATTAGTTTAATTGTTGAAAACCGAATTTAATTCCACTATGATTAGGATAATGAGGTGTTCATAAACGGATGAATGCAGTTGTGAGATAGCGCAAGCAAATGAAAATGTAGGCATAGAGATATGTATTAATAATATTATTCAAGAAGAATTTCCGCCAATAATAATTTATGTCAAAATGCAGAGAAAGAAAGAAAGAAGAAAATGGCCTTAGTTGAGTTCTTGTTTAAAACCGCAAATGCCTTAAATTATTTACATAATCATCTAACTTGATTAAACATCAAACTAAGACCCTTACAGGGATGAAATTCAAAATGTTAGGCCTACCATGATATTTCAATGTACTATCTTTATTAAGATACACCTAGCAACATATCCCTCACGGCATCCATGTATTATCTCTCTGGTTACCCCCCCCCCCCCCTCCGCCCCCTCTTTCTCTCTCTCTCTCTCTCTTTCACTCTTCCCGTCTCATTGTCTCTGTCTAACTGTCCCTCTTTCTTTCTTTCTGTCTCTCCTCTTCTCTCTGTATGTCTGTCTCAGTGTCTCTTTTGCGCTTCCACCTACGAATCCCTTCCTCCCTCCTTCGAATTCCCTCTCGTCGTGTCCCTCCCCGCTTCATGCTCTCCCACCTTCACGCTTGCTCTTATATATCATTCATTATCTTGTCTTATTTTCTTCAACCTTTTCTCTTTTTTAATAATCTTGGTCTTTTTTTTTTCCTTCTCCTTCTTCTTCTTCTTCTTTTCGTGGTTCTTCCTCTAATTGGAGGCCATTCCCCCTTTTTTCAGTTCAAGTTCATGTCTCTTCACAAATTTTTAAAAAAGTGATATTTGATATTATTATTAGCTTGGACATAAATGGAGCTTCATCATTTTCATGTTAATATCATTGCTTTTTAATGAAAAGGTGACGTCGTCAACTATAGAGGCCATTTTTTGTAGATTTGGACGGTGTCCTCTATTTTTTAAAATTGCATTGTAGCAATACATTTTGCTTTCGAATGGCAGAAATTGTCCTTGAATAATTGATTCACATCACTACGCCTAAATTATTACTTGCTTGCGCTATCTCAACACTGCATTCATCAGTTTATGATAACCTACATGTACTTATCCTAATCATAGTAGAATTAAATTAGATTTTCAACAATTTTACGCATAGAGGTGTTCATGCCATGGCTCATTGAATGTATAATGATGATATGTCTAGATCTTGCGTAATGCAATTTACTTCTGGTCGCCATGGCGATCATTCTTTCTCCGTATCCAGATAACCGCCCCCGTCAACTACCCCTAGGACAACTACCCCCTAGTGCAACCACCCTCTAGGACAACTACCCCCCAGACAACTACCCCCTAGGATAGTTGTCCGAGGGTAATTGTCCTAGGGGGTAGTTGTCTTGGGAGTAGTCGTCCTAGAGGGTGGTTTCCCTATGGGAAGATACCTAGGGGGTAGTTGACTGAGGTGGTTATCCGAGGTGGATGTCCAAGGGGTAGGCGTCCTAGAACCTTCTTTCTCATCTTTTTTTTATTTGTTACCAATGCGGAGAAATAATGGATTAATTTTGGTAGGGTGGTGGTTTAGTGAAAAATTCCCTTTGTTAGCGGTATTTTATGTTTTGTTCTATTTTTCTTTCGGGGGGGGGGGGGGGGCGGGGGGCTAAATTTGTATCCCTTCGAACTATAATACCTTGCGCACGCGCACATACGAACACGCTTTACGTCATTAGCAGTGACGCAATCGTTAGGGTTAGTGATAGGGTTATAATAATCATGCAAACCTCCATTAACCCATCGTTGGCTCAATCGTTAGGGATAGTGTAATACAACTATGGAGTTGTAGATCAAATCTCAGTATGTTGTCCTATTTTTTGCGTTTATAAATAGTGAGGCAAAGCACTAAATAATCAAAGTCTAATTGTTTGTGACCTACCCTATCATCGCATTTACATTTTAAAATATGGTGACGTTTCCTCAATGATTCTATGTATATTCATGAACGGAAATTTGATCTATAACATGAGTACTAGCTTTTTGATAAATCGAGCTTCATCGTTGCCACGTTGAAAACAGAGTAAACGAAAAAATGATGTAGTGACGTCGTCAACTATGAAAGCCATTTTTTCTTCTTTGTTTGCATTTTGACATAATGGCCTCGAATGGCGGAAATTGTCTTTTGAATAATTAATATACATCACTATGCCTACGTTTTCAATTGCTTGCACTATCTCAAAACTGCATTCATCCGTTTATGAACACCTACTTATCCTAATAATAGTAGAATTAAATTCATCCCAAGATATCTTGGGATAGTTTGCAAAATATCCAGCTATTTGTCGGTGCGCTTCACTAGACCGAAAACTCGCAAACGCTGAGCAAAATATCTCGAGCTAATAAACTTTTCCAAGTCGAGGTCGAATCTCGAGCTGATGAAGACGCGATTTGTGACTTCGGGATTATTTCCCAAATCAAAAATAGCAGGCTATTTGACAATCTCGAGATGATGAAAACGCGCCTTATGGATTTTCTCTTTTTAAAGTGTATCACGTGCATTTTAATTTCATCTCACAGCAAGCAACAGCAAAGTAGGAGGAGTGAAAGCTATCATGTAACCTTATGCAACCAAATGCAAACATTTAAAATCCTAAAAAGTTATATTTCTAAATATAATGGAACCTGACCAATGTTGAGCACATAAAGGTTTATAATATCACCACGATATCAGTATAACATGACCAATTATCTGTCCTATCAGAAGACTAAAAATCAATTTATGTTCATTATGATTAAATACATATTTCAAATACAGATACATATTTTGCTCTCTATAGGTTACATCATATATATATATATATATATATATATATATCAGTGATGGGTCCAGGTGGGGGCCTATTCCAAAAGAAAGGGGACCATAAGGTGGGCCCTTGGTACCCATTGAGAAGGGCTAGCGCTCAACGCGCTAGCAGTGCGCTTTGCGCAATTGTTGGTTTGTCCCCCCCCCCCAATTCGGAAATCCTAGATCCCCCGCTGCATATCAACTCTTAGATAGACACTATAATGTTCATATATATTGCCTAATTGAATAAAAGCTTGTATAGGCACGCACTATGCAGCTCTCTGATTGGTCTAATGGTATATAACACCTACCACACAAATTGAGCCAGCCATTGTCTGTAACACACCCACTCTATAACATCTCAAACAGAAATCAATAGCGACCAGCCGCTAAATTGAAGTGTCGTTTATTAAATGAACTAAAATAATCTATTGCACTTGAGCATTTTTTAACTATCAGTTTGTGTGCAAATAAGCACAATTTCACGCATTTCAAGATAAGAGCAGAGGACAATTTCTATTAAGGTAAGACTAATCAAGGGTCATACGGGGTTTTATCAAAGAATTCGACGAGGATGATCATTAGTATTGGATAACAAATTTATAGATAGCTGAATTTTATACATGTATATTTCAAAAAATTACAAAATAAAGCTCACTTGAATCTTGTTTTATTTTAGGCGGGGGGGGGGGGGCGTAAAATATTTTAAATCAACTTCTCTAATTTCTTGGAAGTTTCAATGTGTTATGTCTACCTAACATTAATGACCCCATGTGGCATGTTTGGTTATTGAAACGTTTGCAAAGCGTTCCCTGTCGATTTATTTCTTTATCACCATCCTTATCTCTAAGTCAATCCAATAGTTTCAGGGCTTCATTTTTATCTTTCTACATCACTTTTCGTAAAAGTGAGAAAACGGTATTACTTTTACAGTGCTGAATCCCTTATTTGTTTTCTTCCTGATTATACAATAGATGCAGAGACATAAATCTGCCGTTACCATGAGAGACATTTTGCTACTTCTCTGCACTTCATCCGTCATTGGTGAGAGTTAAAAAATGAATTTAGTCTTTTATTTTACTTAATTAGGAGCATAATCGCGGGCCTTGTTACTCTTGTGACAAAAGTCCAATTTGAGGGTTTTGAGACATTGGATATTGTTAAAGTTTGTTTGGTATCAACTTGTTCAGAAGACCTCCCTGCCAAAATTTTAGGCCGAATTCCTGGAAAATATTTTGCTGAAAAACAGTTGCCATATTTCAAAATAACCGCCATGTGTATGTAATATTTAACAGTTTTGAAGATTTTCATTAGTATAAAAATAATTTTACCATGGGTGAGGTGTCATTTGAAAGAAAATTCAGAATTCTCGACAAAATGATACCGCATTTGGTGGGCTTGATGATAATTTGCATAACAATATAGTGCCCAAAATGTGAGTTTCCCTTAAATTTTCCCCACAATTTGAATTGCGCCCAAACGCATGTTTCTCCACATTTCATACATTATCTTCACTTATGACTTGAAACTCTTTAGAAAACTGCCCAAAGATTTAAATAATTTTTATATCAAAATTGTTAATAACAAATTAATAGCGCTCTAAACTAAACATGTTGATATCAGTTAACCTAGCTGGCATTTATTGGTTGCTAATGGTTGCCTTCTTTTTCAGTCGGGTCAGTTTATGGAGAATATTACGCCAACCTCCAAAAAGATTGCAATGAGATTTTTCAACGGTTTCAACATACTAAAATTCTGAGAAACGGACCCCATAAAAACGTCCAAGATGGACGCCAATACCTTATTATAGCCATTAATGATGGAATATACATCTTGGAAATTTGATTTTTGTTGTTGTTGTTGTTGTTGTTGTTGTCCGTACCTGTTTTGTCTGCTTTGGGGCTCGAAAAAAATCCATTCATACATACAATGGCTTATGGCCACTAAAACACCCGTAAATCCAGTATGGCGTCCAAAATGGCCACCATTCTCCTAAAAATGACCGGAAGCTTTAAATTATCATAAAGTAGTACTCAAAACATTTCCAAAGATGGCATCCATTTTGTAATCGGAGATGGCCGACGAAAACTGAAATTAGCCATAAATCGTGACATAATTATCCATATTAGAGATGTAATTTTGGTATCTCTACCTACAATGTAGGTCTTCGGGTTCGGCAAATCCATCTAGACTGTTTATAATGTGTAATAGCCCCCAGAAAACCTGAAATTCATGATGAAATCCAATATTGTAGCCAGTATCGTAACATAATCGGATTCGATTTACTATTTACTATAAACTCATCTCAGTTGTTTACTTATTCACTTTTTGCTGATGATACTTGCTTGCTCTCTCACCACAAAGACATGCATAATCTGATTTTGTCTGCAAATAATGAAGTTCACAATATATTTAAGTGGTTTTGTTGCAACAAACTTTTGTTAAATGCTAGTAAGACTCAATATGTTGTTTTTAGATCAAGGGGCAAAAGAATCCCAGATAATATTGACCCCCTGACAATAGGTGGTCATCTGATCAACCGGAGTCAAAATGTAAGGTTTCTTGGAGTTACAGTTGATGATCATTTAACTTGGAAAGATCACCTCAGCAATGTTTGTACCAAGGTCTCGAGGAGTGTTGGTGTGATTTTTAAGTTACGCTTTTTTTTACCAGAGCAAACTTTAGTAACTCTTTATAATGCTATCATTATGCCTCACTTAACTTATTGTAATGTTGCATGGGGAAATACGTATAGGAGCCATATAAACAAGTTAATAGTCCTTCAGAAGAAAGCTATCAGGCTCATTACAAATTCAAATTACAGAAGTCCAAGTAATCCTTTATTTGTGCAACTTCAGATGTTGCCTCTTGATGAATTAGTCTCCATGAATTGTTTGATATTCATGTACAAATCTCAATCTGCTCAAAATAATTCATTTTTAAAAGATGCGTTTATTGTTAATTCGACTGTCCATTCGTACAACACACGTCAGAGAAATCTTATCCTTCAGCCGTTTGCGAGAACACAAACTGCTTCGAACTCTTTTGTAATTCATTGTATCAAAGAATGGAATAAGTTGCCACAAAACATCAGATCCAGTCCAACACTACCTATGTTTAAACATACATGTCGAGAATATCTTTTTGAGAGATTACAAAATATGTTAAAGTAAATCCTGGAAAGCCATGTGTGTATGTGTGTATGTGGGTGTGTCTGTGTGTGTGTGCGTGGGTGTGTATCTGTATGTGTGTTATCTTTTTTTCTGTTCCCATATTTACTCATTAGTTATCATTGTAAATATGTTTTTGTCATCGGTTATTCTAAATACTGTTATTTTGTTTTTGTTTATGTACCTTTTAAGGGGCCCCTTATCACAAGCTCTGCTTCTCCGGGGTCCCAAACCTATCATGTTTTTTATTTCTTTTGTGTCAATTGATTGTAAAATGTTGTGTTTGATTGGTTTGAATAAACTTGAACTTGAACTTGAACTTGATTTACAAAAGAGTTTTCAAGTGAAAAGCTACATTTTCAGGGTAAGAATATTCATTGATGCACGAAAAAGTATCATCAAGTAAATTAAGTGTATGTTGTTTGACGAAAGGAGTAGTCGTCTAATCATTTTTTTTCAGATGAAAAAACAAACACTTTTACTTTAATAACCCGGGTTGGAACACCGTTTTGTATTTGTCATAATGTCAAGCTCGATGGAAGGAGTTTATGTTCGATGTTTTGTTTGTGTATATATAAATGTTTTTGTTCTATGTTTGTATAAAGGAAAACCGCACAGTAGACGTGTTACAACTTTGAGAAGAAATATCGTGCAGAAAACATATGTTAAGCTATTGAGTGTTTTGTATAGGGGTGGATATATGTTTGATAATGGCTGAGGTCAGGATATTAACATTGAATTGTAGAGGACTGGGTGATAACAATAAAGAAAAGATTTGTTTGATTATATGAGCAGCAAAAATTGCACAATATATTGTTTACGAGACATCCATTCTGATACAGGTTTTGCTGATGTAGAATAATAATAATAATAGTTCAGTTCTTGTATAGCGCATAATGCGTAATGAAATAACATCTCTATGCGCTTCCAAAGAGCTTTAGGGTTTAGATTTAGCTCCGGCAGCCTTATCAGCGCATTTGAAGGAATAATCCTACCAGGTACCCATTAACCTCACCTGGGTTGAGTGTGGCAAATGTAGATCAATGTCTTGCCAAAGGACATTAGTTTCGCGGCGGGACTCGAACCGCGGACCTTGTAATCGACAGTCCGGTGACGTATCCACTCGACCACAAACACAAACGATTTTCAGCTTTGGAAGCTCAACTGATTTAGATTATCCATATTATGTGGAGATTGGAACTTAACACACGATCAAGTTATGGATAATTATAATTATCTTAAAGGTACTATGTCCCATTTGTAGGCCTACAAAATGAAAAGGTTATATTCCAACGGCATTTGAAAGATAATACTAATTTAGAACTTCCCTTAAAAAAAGTGGGCTTGAAAATGTCTTTAATTGGGAAAATAACGACTATTAGTTGTCGAATCGATTTAAGAGCTATAGAGCAAGTAAGTAATTGTCTTATTTTCAGACCATTGTACCGAATGGTCGTACGTTTTATGCTGCGCAAAGATTCAATCAGTGTAGTTTTTGCCATTACAAGAAGTGTGTTATTGATGTAGACAAATGTACCCTTTACATCTCATTTTATGTATGTTATTACCAAAGAAGAAGAAAGGCCAGCCAGTCACTCAATAGTGTCTGACAGTGAAGTCTAGCAAGTAAATGGGTTTCCTCGCATAATATGAATATTAGGACACTGCTTACGTTTAAATTCCACAGATATATATGACATATTCATAATTCCTACAAAATCCTACAGAATTTGATGTTGGCTGCAAAAGGGACATAGTGTCTTAAAAATAAACAACCCAAGAGCTAAGACAAAGTAGTCGAAGAGTTAAAAAATACATTTGAATTAATTGTTTCATGAAGTAAACAAAATCAAAATTGAAAACGGTTTACATGGAGAAAAACATCTCCAGTAGCCTATACAAACAAGCTCGTTTGGATTTCTTTCTGTGATCAAAGGAAATTCTTTCTATTTTTAAAGAAACAGATATACTAACAGGTTATCCTACAGATCACTCAATAGCTACTTTAAGTCTTAGGTGTTCCTAATTTAAAAGAGGTAGAACATTCTGGAAATTTAACAATTCACTTCTAGAAGATGAAGTGTATACACAACTAGTTTTTTGTTAAAAATGTTGATGTTTAAAAACAATACGCTGCTCTTCAATATAATTTCGAAAAAATTCAGGACATTCCAAGTCAAAACCTGCAGTTAACTACAAATGCCCAGCTTTTTTTTAAAAGTCTTATTAATGGAAATTAAAGGCATATCTTGTCCTTATTCTGTTTAAAGGAAACCAAAATTAAGGAAGAGGGTGCGTAATTAAAAAGAGTATTCGATGATTAGAAAACGAACTAAGCTTCAATTCTATCAGCGACTTAGAAAAAGAACTATAAACAAAAACGGATTTTAATGAAGAAATGAGAAATTGAAAGGTCAAATGATTAGAACACATAAGAATGCTAATGCATATGGAGAAAAATCTTTAAAAGGAAAGAAATCTTGAAAAACAATGTCATGTACAACTTTAAACAATGGATTAGTTGTTAACAATCCAAAAGAAATTACAAACGAATGTAAGAATTTCTGTTCAAAATTGTTTTGGGATAAAGACTCTGTTTTGGATTGTGAAGCTATTAACGATATGTTATCTTTTTGTATTAACAAATTAGAAGATCATACAATGAATACACAAGATGGACCTTTAACTTTTGAAGAAGTGACTGAAAGTTAAAGAAAAATGAAGAATGGAAAGGGTACTGGTTCGGACGGTATCACAACGGAATTCTATAAATATTTCTGGAAAGCATTGGCTCATTTTTGTTTGTTAGAGCAATAAATTATTCCGATAAGTTCAAGAAGCTTTCTAATTCTCAAAAAATTGGGATTATTTCTATAATACCCAAATGAGATATACCTAGGCAATATTTACAAAATTGGAGACCTATATCTCTTCTAAATACATCTGATAAAATTGCATCTTCGACTATTGCTCCCCCCCCCCCCCCCCCCCGGCCGTATTAAGACCTCAAATAGCCCGACCTTTTTAGGGTTAATTAGGAAAACGGAGGCCATCTTGAATGCTACAATGCATTCCGATAAGTTCAAGAAGCTTTCTAATTCTCAACGAGCCATTTCTGTATGTAGGACGCTGTATTGATGTTATTCATGATTTATGCAAGAGAGAAAGGTCAAACAGACCTGATGTTTAAAATATTTAACGAGAGAAAAATCATAGAAACAGAGAAAGGCATCGAGAGAAATGTCGACACTTAATGAAAGAGAAAGAGTGATAATAAGGAGAGAGGAGAGAGAGGGAGGGGGGAGAGAGAGGGGGAGGAGAGAAAGAGAGACAGACAGACAGACAGACAGAGAGGGGATTGAGAGATAGAGAGGGAGAGCAAGAATTAGGTGTGTGGAGGAAGATCAAGAGAACGAGAGATTAAATTTTACAAATGTACATGTTTCCATGTACCTTTTCTTAATTCATATAATACTGTAAACGATATTGTGATGGTCTTCGCTTAATTTTAGAGCGCAAATGATAACAACTTCGACGAATGCACAGCGTGTTGCTAGCGCGCTGGACGAACGGTCCACGCATGCACCGCGTTCTACGACGCACGGCCAGCGCATTGGAAATCGGAAAAAGCCGTGTGCCTAACTTTTGTCATGATTTTGGAAAAGCTAGCGAGCTGACACAAAATGCACAGCGTGTAGCTAGCGCGCTGTGCGTATACAGGGCGTGTGCTCCGCGTACGTCTGGCGCTGGTCTAGCGCGCTCAACGCACGTCTGGCGCTG
Organism: Strongylocentrotus droebachiensis; assembly: GCA_035222895.1. Lineage (NCBI taxonomy): Eukaryota > Metazoa > Echinodermata > Echinoidea > Camarodonta > Strongylocentrotidae > Strongylocentrotus > Strongylocentrotus droebachiensis. The sequence goes on from JAVYIG010007527.1 coordinate 53,053, forward strand.
GTCTAGCGCGCTCCACGCACGTCTGGCGTGCCTTTGGCGTGTATATTCATGCGTCGAGCTCGGCGCACGTTTTTGAGCATGCTCAAAAAATCCCGACGCACACAGCGAATGACGACGCATGCATAGCGCTGGTCCAGCGTTGGTCCAGCGCGCTCGACGAACGAGTAACGAATGATGACGCACGCCTAGCGAACGACAACGCACTGGCCCAAATTGCAAATTTCCAATGCGCTGGCCGTGCGTTCCCCATGCGTCCTCCCTGTGTGACCGGGCCTTTATCAGTTGCATCATCATCGAAAACTATGGCCGATGAATCAGAAGATGACGTAGATGCTACGATAGAGCTCATATCATAATGGATAACAAAAGTGCTACGTGACTTTCTACAAGAAGGGGACTCAAGCTTAGAAATCGAGGAGTCATTATTTCATGGGTGTTCTCTACCTTGACACTGGGGGTAGCTGTTCAGCCATCCGAGGTAGAGAAGAACTGGACGATGGATGGATTGGGGGCGGTGGGGGGGGGGGGGGAGAAAGGCATGCAGAGCTGGCCGCCTACTATGTATAGAGACATTTGTGTGTACCTACTGGATAAGGCATCACTAGAGGGGAAAATAATGAGAGACTACAAAGAGGTGAAGGCATATAGTTATTTCGCCTTGTGAAAAATTAGATTCAGCCCCTAAAAAAGCGTTCCTTTGGGTATCAAATGACCACAGGTGAAACCTCACAATTGTAGAATTATTATCTGTAATGTGATTTCCAAACCATTTGACAGTCAATGGTGTATGTTGTAATGGTATTGTTTAACAATGTTTAATCTGAGATAGACGTATGCCCCTACGTGCTACCAGTGTCTTTGATATGGTGTATCAATACTGAAGCCCTAACAAAATCGCGCTTCAAAATGATCAAGAAGTGCCTCAAAAAGTTAAAAAATCTTTGATTTAACCCTTTTACCATACTCGTTTTCCCCAATAAACTGTAGTGTTATGAAAACCGTGTGGCAAACACAAAATTTGGTTTCGATTTCCAATCATAAATATCTTGATAATCAGAGAGGCGATCGGATTGTAAAAGTCATGGAGTTCCTGACTGACCTAAAATTATCATTGCAGCATGACCTAAATCCAGGATTTTGTTTCATCATCTGAGATAAAGTTACCGGATCCCTTTAAATGTGTTTGCATTAAAAGCGGTACCCCCCCCCCCCCACACACAAACACTCAGTGTTATTTAGGGTACGCATCTGCGTGTTCCCAGCACCCCCCTTTTCAGCAAAAGTCCGGTATGTAAAATCAATACGGACAGATCTGTTTGCTTTGTTATACTAGCCTTTTCAGCACCCCCCCCCCCTTCTCAGCAAAAGTCCAGTGTGTAAAGTCAATACGGGCAGATCTTTTCTTTGTTACGAGCCATTACTGTATGTAGGACGCTGTATTGATGTTATTCATGATTTATGCAAGAGAGGAAGGTCAAACAGACCTGATGTTTAAAATATTTAACGAAAGAAAAATCATAGAAACAGAGAGAGGCATGGAGAAAGATGTAGACGCTTAAGGAAAGAGAAAGAGTGATAATAAGGAGAGAGAAAGAGGGGGAGGGGAGAGAGAGAGGGGTAGAGAAAGAGAGAGAGAGAGGGAGAGCAAGAATTAGGTGTGAGGAGGAAGATCAAGAGAATGAGAGATTAAATGTTACAAATGTACATATGTTACCTTGTACCTTTTCTTAATTTATATTAAACAGTAAACGATATTGTGATGGTCTTTGCTTAATTTTAGTTTGCATTCTTTCCTCTAGCTTTATCTTCTAATTTGTTTTTAATATAGTAAATGTTTGTATAAATATAATTTGATTTCTATCTCTTCCCCTATGTCATAGCCTTCGTTCTTGCTCTCCCTTCCTCATGTTAGTCTATCTCTCTTTCTCTCTCTCTGTGTAATGATAACCCCTCTATCAATCTTTTCTCCATCAACTCTTGATATATTCCTCCTCTTCTCCTTCTCGTTCATCATCACCATCATCTCAAAAATGTATTAATCAATCTATAAGACTCTTTAGTTAAAACTCGGCGGCACCTGCTCACTTTTCACTCGCTGCCCAAAATACGCTCGGTACCCGGGCGGTCGCCGCCCGGGTATCGACCTAATCGAGCGTTCGCCGTCGAGCGATTTTGGTCGAAAATCGAAGCCGCTAGGTCAAAGGCTGCCGAGCGGTCGCCGCCCAGTCGCTGCCCGGTCGTCGCCTGGAGATCAGTCGGTCACTGGGCGGCGAGTTCAAAATCGGTCGGCAGCCTTTGACTTCGCAGTTTCGCCTTATGACCTATATCGATTGACGGCGAACGCGCGATTAGGTCGGTGCCAAGGCGGCGACCCCCCCCCCCCCCCCCGGTCACCGAGCGTATTTTGGTGCCCCTCCGATCACCTGCCGGCCGCGGGGAAATTTCTTTAAAATCAGCCGGTAGCCGGTGGGAGATCGCTCGGGAATCGATGCGGGTTATCAATCGGTCACTGCCGGGACGCCGCCCGAAGAAGCTCCCCGATTTCGCCCAGTTTTGACCTAAAATCGACCGGCAACCGACGGGAAATCGACAGGGCACCTCCTAGGCATCGCTGGGGCTCTACATGCTGCTCGACTTTTCCAAAAATCGTTGAGTGATGCCTGAATTCCAGAGGCGACCTAGCAGGCTACAAATCGGTCGTTCACCGCTCTGAGTTGTGACCATAGCTTGGCTATCATGTCCGACTCAATGACACATATTTCTTGCATTCTTACCAGCAGCCAAATCGTAGAGCACAGTAGCAACCACATTACAAAACCGTCTTGCGTAAAACTATATGATTCTTTTTGAATATCAATGAAAATCCATAACTCGAAAATACATTTAATCTTCACAACCACTACTGTTAAAAAAAAAGAAACCTGGTTATACAAAATGTTTATTTGCTATTTTGGACACCATTATCGACCTCAGAAACCTCGGTATAGACATTACAACCCTAAACAGATTAACCCAGAGAAGGTTCATTGACATTTTGAAAATAAGCAAATCATACCTCTGCAGATTGCTGAGAACATTAACAAAATGAATAATACTTTTGAAGCCCTCACTATTGTGAGGAATAAATAAAATGCAATGTTGATACCCTTCCCAGAACTAACTCACAAAGTGAAATGACGGCGTTATTTTTTTTTTACATACGATAATGTGACGTCACGATATGAACAACCTACATCACACATTCGGGACAATGTTGGATACTCATTGCAATTTGTAGATATGGGTTATATTTACCGCCAGTGGTGATATTTCCTTTATTTGGGGCATTTTGAATGAGATACGCTGAATAGATATTACGCTCTACAAATGATTGTTTGATTTTTATGTTTTTTTCCGTCACTTGAGCATCAAAATCGGGAAATAATCACATATCCTGAGGGCAGGACAGAGTGTATGTGTCTGATTTGGGAGTGCAGAGGACATTTTGCATGCTGACCTTACGATTCTTCTGGTACAAAATAGGCGACAAATCTATATAAAATTGTCCAGATATTCATTACGAAAATTTCTGTTTAGGCCGATTAACTTAGAGTTTTATGAATTAAATCGTAGTAGCAAATAAATGGGGAAAGGGGGGGGGGAGGGAACTGAGAGAAGACTTATGCCTAGGTCACATTTGCCGCGGCGGCCGTTCGGTCTAAAATATCTACGGCCAACAGCAATTATTGGAACGTCGCAGCATTCCCACGATCACATACGGTACCGGTCACATTATTTTGAATGTGTGGAGACAGAAAGTCTGCGACTACCGTACGGCCTTTGAAGTTATGACGCACGGTCGCCTTAGGGCGTCCCTTCGGCGGCCGTAGCTTTTTGAAAAATACTAACTAGGCAGACGCAAGGTAGCCTTCAAGTGCCTTGCAAGGCGGCCGAATGGGTACCAAACGGCGACCATGCGGCCAGACTGATACTACCGCTTCACCCCTGGAGTATATAAAACGCAAGGCTACCGTACGCCCGACGTACGATCGGCGTGAAACCGCTCCACGGCATGGCTACGGCGTGTCTAATAATCGGCGAACCTAGAAATGAAAACAGTTATAACTCCGCGTTATAATCCCACTGCGAAAACCTCGGTTTAGACACCAAAATTACATCCCTAAATAGATTAATCACGATTTATGGCTAATTTCAGTTTCCGGGGCTATATTGGAATACAAAATGACGGCCATCTTTTATATTGTTTTGAGTATAAGGCTACTCTAAACCATTAAAAATCAAAGCATACCAGTGAATATCCTCACCTCTAAAATATATTCTTAATCTTACTAATTATAACTTGACTGTAAATAGTTAGGAAACTGGCGGCCATTTGGACGCCATCTTGGAATTCCAGGTTTCCTGGTAGCCATAATCTATTGTAAGTAGTTTGAATAGAATGCTCGACCCAGACCTATAGGTTTACACATCAAAATCACATCTCTAAGATGGATATATCATTTAGGGCTGTCTTAAGGTATTGTTGGCCATCTTGAACGCCATTTTGAAAATAACCACTTTCCGGAGGTTCGATTTCGTTCGAATTTGTGTATGCATTTGGTAATTATAATTATATCTTGTATTTTATTGCGAAGCAAACGATCTTTTTTGTGTGTATATAAAAGTTTACTTTACATTTTTTGTATTTAATAACTTATTTTAATTCTGTATATTTTTATATGTTTTAGCTCACACGCGGGGGTCTACAAACATGACCGATGAAGTGTTGCATACGGAGGATAATCATTGCCAGCCGATTCTTGTCAATGGTGAATTGATGCCTACAGTGCCAGAGTACATGCCCTCGTTTCCCATTTCATTGAAGGGAATTAAACGACATTTCGATTGCAAATTATCTGGTGAGTTTTAGGTATATAATGGTGATCATAACAATTTGATATGTCAGTCCAACTTGTAGACTGATTTAAAATATCATAACTCATTGGAATGAAGGGTATAAACATTGGAAAAGTTTGATTCTTAAACAATAAGAGTAATTATACAATTAAGAACCTATTAACGACTAAAATTTAAATCTTTATTTTGTTATCGCTCGAAATCTCAGCGTCTTCGTTCAACTTAAATTCGTTTTCAGCATCCACTACTTCTCTTGAAGCAACAGCCAATTCTATATCGGACTCGACCATACCAAATCCCACTACAACTACAAGTAAGCATGTTATCTTTATCTCACTTCGCTTCTCTCTCCATTTTTTCTCTCCTTCTCTCCATGTCTCTCTCTCTCTCTCTCTATTTCAGTTTCACTTTCACCGTATCCGAACACCTACCCCCTGGACAACCACCCCGCATATCCACCCCTAGGATAATCACCCTCTAGGAAAACTACCCCCTAGGACAACTTCCCCGGGACAACTATACCCCAGATAACTATCCCCTGTGAGGTGATTGTCCTAGGGGTAGTAGGCTGGAGGGTAGTTGTCCGGGGGTAAGTTGTCCTGGAGGGGGTCGTCTTAGGGGTAGTTGTCTGGGGGTAGTTGTCCGGAGCTAGTTGTCCTAGGGGGTAGACGTCCTAGAGGGTGATTGACCTAAGGGTGGTTACCCAGGGTGCTGGTCCTGGAGGTAGGTGTCCTAAAACCGAGTTTCACGTATGTAGAATATGCTACAACGCAAAGCAACATCTTGCTTTTGGGAGCCCACGAGGTGTCAAAAGCTATGAATTGAATAGCATGTAATGATTTGTCCAGTGTTTGTTGGGTAAATATGAATTTAAATGTAATGTCTCTCTCTCTCGCTTTCTCTCTCTCTCAATCTATCTATCTTTCAATTCCTTCGGCCGTTGGATATCTGTGCACACTTGGCCTGAAGTTCAAGATGCAGTGACAACATCAGATAAATGTGTGGCATTAATACCCATCCTTCCAATCCGCCATTGACACACATTTTCCAACAAAGGAAGTGAAAATCCATCGGAAGGATAAGCCATGGGTTACACCATCTATTAAGGCTTTGATTAATCAACGTCAAATCCTCTTCAACACTGGACCGAAATGCGACTGGCGAGCTTGCTCCAATAAAATCATCCGGAGCATAGGTAAAGAGAAACGCCACTTGTACCACTATCGTGTGGCTCAGCTGAAATTGGACAATCCTACCTCGTGGCACCAGCATATTAAGCCCATGACTTCTAGATCACAATGCTGTCCTATCGTTGACGTTCTCGGTTGCAATCAGTCGGATCCAGCGAAGATTGCAGATACCATCAACAAGCGATTTGTATATATATATGTTGCTAGCAACATCCGGCCCCTCCAACTATGCGACTTACCATCATACCTGCCGTCTCAGAGACCCCCTACTGTGCAGCCATGGGAAGTTTATCGAGAACTCCAACGGCTAAAACCCGGAAAGTCCGCTGGTCCCGATGGAGTACCTACCAGATTGATCAGGACATTCGCGTACGAAATAGCATATCCACTTACCACCATCTTGAATAACTCGTTCACAGGGGGGGGGGGGGAATTTTCCCACAGATGGAAAAAAGCTTTTGTTGTGACAATCCCGAAGGAAAAGCCTGCTAGAATCGATAAACTGAGACCGATTGCACTTTATACACACCACTTTATGAAGGTAGCACAACTTGTCATAAGAAAGTGGTTGATGTCTGATATCTCATCCAAACTAGGTGCCAAACAGTTTGGAAGTAGACCGGGTAGATCAACAACACACTGTCTTGTAGATATTGTAAAATGTCTAACGAAGCATGCCGACAGATTATGTACCACATCCACAACGGACTTTTCTATAAGGCTTTTGATAAAGTTGATCATACAGTAGTTATCTCAAAGCTCATCCATCTTGTGTCTTGTCCCTCACTTGTACCTTGGATTTCTAACTTTCTGACTGGTCGCACCCAATGTGTTCGCTACAAAGGTGTCATGTCTACCTGGGCTCCAGTGAACGCGGGCGTCCCACAGGGGACACGCTTAGGCCCGATCTTGTTCCTAGTCCTCATCAACGACGCATTGGCATCCTAAAAATTGGAGCATTGGAAATACGTTGATAACATGACAATAGGGACTTTTAGAATGAGTGAACGAGAACACGACGTACGCCGACTGATCATGCGTGTCAACGTACTTAACTGCCCATGTTGGCTACACTTAGAAATCTTTTAGATTGCACTCGACGATATGCATGCGGGAAGTAACACAATAAACATCACGGACAAAGAAAGAGGACATTCCTCATTCTACCCTCAACAAAAGAACATCCCTTCACTGCTAATATGTAAATATGTGTAGAACAGGTGCATGTGACACCTGTTCTACACATTTCAGCATGTAAAGGCGCTTTATAAATGTCAATATGTATGTATGTATTGCATGTACTAGATTTAGGAAAATCAAGGTTGACGCATTCTCGATCGCCGACTGAGACCACGTGACGCAGGCGCAGTGCCTTAAAATGACGTCACACGTTGCAGTCAAAGCTCTTGACGTGCATTTCTAAAAGTCCCTAATAGCGGAAGTGAGACCATGGGGTGCGGCTGCTGAAATCCACAATACCCTATCTGAACTCAATACATGGTGCAAAAACAACGCCATGCAGCTTAATGCTAGTAAATGTCATGTGATGAGAGTAAACTTTGGAAAAAACTCAACTCCCTCCAATTAATGTAAGTCTTGGCGACCAGACCCTTGATGAGGTTCAATCAATCAAAACCATGGGGATACTACTACAGACTGCTCTGAAATGGAACAGCCATGTCGATAACATGGTGCGTAACGCAAATAGACGCATGTATATGCTAAGAGCCCTGAAACCATTCCAATTGTTGAATATGCTGCTCCAGTGTGGCATCCAGGCTTAACAAACCAACAAAATGCCCAGATTGAAAGGATCCAGAAACGTGCACTCAAAATTGTCCTTGGATTATTGTACGTGACCTACGAAAATGCACTACAAATGACCAATCTCCAAACTCTAGACAATAGAAGGCGAGAACTTTGCCAAAGATTTGCTAAATCACTAATAAATTCACCTCAGTTCAGGGACTGGTTGCCACGCCCACGCCAGAATAGATATTCTCAATCTCTGAGAAGGGTTGCTCCTTATCCTGCAATCAGATGCAGAACTGATAGATACAAAAGAAGCCCAATTTCCATTCCTGGTCGAGCTATTGAATGACATGTAACCAGGCGCGTACGCAGGGGGGGGGGGGGGGTGTTTTGGGGGTTAACCCCCCCCCCCCTTTGGCATTTTTTTTATATGTGTATTTTTAAGAAAACCCCCCTTTGTTTTGTTTAAAACCCCCCCCCCCCTTGAAAAAAATCCTGCGTACGCCCCTGCATGTAACTATAATCATCAGACATAGCTACACTTTTCGCTTTTCACTTCTTAATTGAATTTTTTGACCAGTTTGTAACATTATATTATATTTTTAATGAATTCTATCCAGTTAATTGACAAATCATTGCTGTATCAATCGTAACTGCTAAACTTCTTCTCCTCTGTTTCTAGCACTCTCTCTCTCTCTCTCTCCTAATTTCTCTCTTCCTTTTTCTCTTTTTCATTTTCCCCTTCTCTCCTATTGTATCCGTCACTCTGTATTTGTCTCTATTGTAACGATTTGAAATAGCTTGCCTTGTTTTCAAACCGATCAGCACATGATCCGTAATAAACCCATGAATATTAAAGGTATATCTATATTTTGCTTGTGTAAATCTTAACTTATTTTCTGTCAAATTGAAGTAAATTTCCAATGTATCACTGCATTTTACTGATTTGTTTAAATAATCTGTTGAAATCACGCAATTATTCACTTTTACAATCTATTGCAAATATTTCAAAAGCCGGTCTGGTTACAAAGAAACACGACCCGTTAAAAATCAATGAATATCGGAGAGGAAATGTTATTGCATATATATATCTTTATATTTTGTATTTTTACTATGAACGAATTTTGAATATATATCATGTCATGTTTGATTTTACATGTATTTATTATATTGGAATGTTTTTATCAATTTGTAAAAAGTCAAACAATTCACCCTTCGGGCTGCGAGATGATTTTCAAAAAACAAACCATTATTTTTGTATAGTTAGATTTGGTTGTTTAAGAAAGTAAACGCATTTTGGCCGAAGATCGAATTACCATGGCATGTATTCTGAAGTCGTGTCTAACTCCTGTTTAACTTAGTCTTGTCTAAGTCCTGTCTAAGTTAGACACGACTTCAGAATACGAGCCTATGTGTTTATTTCATATTGTTGTATATATCTAGAATCAACTACTACACAAGTTACCACATCGATATCAACGACGGGCTCAACCACCTCACATACTACAACAACTACTCGTAAGAAAACTTCATTATCACCCCCAGCCCCCCCCCCCTTCCACCGCCTCTATCTCTCTCTCTCTCTCTCTCTCTCTCTCTCACATAAAGTCCACTTTTCTCCTCCTTTGCTTGGTTTTTTCATTCCCGTTAAATAGATCTAATTTTTACAATGATATAAATATCCTACACAGGGTTTAAAGATTGCCGTATGGAAAAACCTACGTTAATAATGTAATTTGACAGAACTACTTATTCTTAAATGCCCTCATACTCGACAAATGCCGAGAAATGGTTCCAAATGTCCCTTACCTTTGAATATTATGTGTGCAATGGATATGATTGTCCATCAATTGAGTCACGTATTTTGTTTTCGTAATACCAACTCTTTCAATCATTATTTTGTCATACATAATCACCTGTTTCAAGTAGTTCGTAGGAAACCCCTAAATTTAGTTTTTTAAGTATCAGTGCCATAGTTCTGTTTCAGCTGTTTAATATATGTATAAAGGCAACTTAGTGGAATAAAATTATCTTCTTTTCACCTATTTATCTCAGAATCGACTGCAAAGGTGTTTGTGACAAGTGTAAATGGAATTTTTGTTGCAGATCTACAAGATGACCTAAATTTCACTTCTATACCATCCACTATACGACCCAATTATATTACCTATGACTCCGTGGAGAAGAAGATCTACTGGAGTGACAAGTATAAAAAACTAGTTTATCGTGCTGATGAGAATGGAGGAAACAGGGAGGAGGTTACTTCCGAAAACCTCAATGGTATGGTATAGAATATATCCCAAGTTGAGCTTTGAAATACGATCAGATATCAGGATAAACTTGCTCCCGGCTATCCAATGATTTAAACAAAACATAGAATCATATCATGAATCTTGGTATATACAAATAAAAAGTAGCAAGGAATCTGACACCATATGACACTTAAATGGAGCTGATGGTACAGCATACATTCTTCATGAGAGGGATACATGTAGCAAACAACTTTGAATGTATCATGATTTTTGATATTTATCATGCAATCTATTTTTGTTTGTTTGCTTATTAAATGTTATTATCTTCTGTCTATCTATTTTGGATCTAAAAAAAAGAAAAAGAAATGAGAATTTAAAGTAAACCAATCGTTAGTAGCCCCCCCCCCCCCTTCAAAATGTTTAGAATTCATGATTTCATTTGAATCGTAGGACCACGAGGAGTTGCGATCGCTGAGTCATCACGCATTCTGTACATCGCCTACGGAGGGGCAAAGAAAATAACGACTGTGGATATTGGACAAGGTAGCGCATTTCCAGGAAATGAGTCAAACTTTGTAACCGGATTAACCGATGGCCCATTGTCGTTGGAGATGGATGAGGAACAGGGGTAACTTTAATCACGTAATCATATTGATGGTTCGGAAGTAGAGTTGGTGTTGTTAAAGGGATAGTTGAGTTCTATTGCAGAGGGCACTAAACAAAATAATTTTGTTGTGAGATAATGAAAAACTGGGTGTCAAATTTGAAAGAACATACAATTTCAATGACAAAATCATCTTTGTTTGATCAAAATCGGTTCAGAGACGGCTGAAATATCAATAAATATAACGATTTCTAATACTTGTGTACCACCACAAAAATAGATAATTTGAAAAAAAACATTGAAAAAACGAAATAGCCCCTTTTACGACGTATTTCTGCCAATGCCGATGTTGGCATTTTCGTGTTGGTTCTATTACGCACAACCAGCCGGCCCATGTATTGTTATTTTTAATTAAATAATGAATTAACGGTCACCGTATTTTTTTTAAGTGGAGCTGAATTGGTATGATCGTATTCGGCTAAATATCACACATTTTCGGGTCTAAAATTACCTTCATAGAAATTTTAGGTTCTAAAAGGGCACTAGAAGTGTCATAGATAAGAATAAGAGCAATAACCATGCACTTTGAAGGCATTTGCGATCTGAAAACAGAACTCAACTATCCCTTAAATGACGTGATTGACCAAATGCATAATAATAGTGATAATGGTGATGATTATGATGACAATATTAATGATTAAAAAAATAAATATGATAATAATGATGAAAATAGTAATAAAGATAATAATAATGATAATAATAATGATAATAATGTTAATAATAATAATAATAATGACCAAAATATACAAATGCAGCAAGTACAGGGAAATGCGAAGCTTGTTTTTATATACCATTTTCAATACTGAAAGTTAAGAGGCCAGTTTCGCCACTGCAATGCTTGAAATAATAGAGAGCTCGCAACAGGTTTACTCAAATGATAATGCAGGAAATGTTTCATTTATATCAATGGTTACCCTTATCATGTCGGTGAAAGGATAACGTCATGAAAAAATCTGATTTTCTTGATGTTGATATGAATTTTTAGGATACTCTTGATTTTTCAGATTCTTGTATTGGTCAAGCGGAGACAAGATCCTACGCAAACCTTTAAATGGATCTGGAAGCACGGAGACTGTATACGGTGATCTATCCAAAATCAACGGATTAAGCATTGATCTCAGCCGTACGTATTTCATGTTTAGAAGGGTTTAATAAAATGACATGTCATCTAAGATAAATGAATGGAAATTTGACAAGAAAGTTTATCTACATGGTTCCTCTACATCTTCAAGTTTATGTAATCTTGTCTTGTCTTCTCAGACTTTGATTTTTAATCCACATTGATTGTTGTGTGTTTCGGCATGTTTTTTTTTCTTTATGTAATTATTAAATTCTTGAGAAGAACATTTTTTCTTGTTTCATTGTGAGATTTGCTTATTTTCTATGTTTTGGCAGGAGATCCCCGACGTATATTTTTCTATGACTTAAATGCGGAACGAACGTTCTACAAGGACTTAAACCAAACTCTCACAATGGCTCACGAGATCACAGACTACATGAATGACCCTGACATCGATGACGATGAAGAGCGGAAATACCTGCATGATATAGGCTACTTCAATGGCACCCTCTACTGGACGAAGCAAGGCAGTCACAAAGGCATCGCTGTCATGACTAATTATGATCAGACCAGTCCATCATTCGACATCAAAGAAACCAGTGAGATTGACATACCCCGGAGATTGATCATCACTAATGTAGATCCATGATCACTATTTGACAGAACAGAGCCCGGGGTCTATTGTTTATTTGATTCAACGCAGTCACATTGTCATGTAAGATATGACATGGGAAACTACCGAAGAAAAGACACGGCTTTTTTTATTTCATTATTGGTTTCTTTAATGTAAATTAGTGGCAACAAATATCATACACGGATTAACAGAGCTCATAGAAAGGTGAACTTATTGCACTTTAAGATTACGTCACTATAAAAAAAAACGATGCGGTTTTGTCACCTCATATCTAAACGAGGCTTTAAAAGACAAAAGGGGGGAGGTCGGGCTATTTACACAAATTGTACCTACAAATTGAAGAATAATTACGTTGTAAATGTTGCTGGTAGCAGGGGGCGGCGATCCCGGGGGACAGGGGGACACGTCGTCCTTCAATATTTTTGGGGGGATCGTCCTACCCCCCCCCCCCCTCAAAATTAAAAAAAGTGCCACACAAATTTATAGCAAATACTGACTAAAGACCGCAACACACTTTTAGGCTCTGAAGGGTCCCGGCCAAGAGTGCAGCGTTTAGACAAATACAAATGCAAAAATCTTCTCACTCGGTAGCTACGCTATCTTGCATACTACCCTTCAAAATGTACAAGTAAATACCAACAAAAGTGAATTGTGAAAAAAGGTATATTGCTTGTTTTTTTTGCTAAGGACTGTAATTTTTTAATACAAAACTTCAAAAACCTGTGGGGGATAGTCACTTCCGTCACCTTCACCCCTCTCATTCACTATTGCTCCCTCGCACTTGCGTACTGATTGGGGGGCTTGGGGGGGCAGTCCCCCTTACCCCCAGTGAAATTCGAACGTGGTTTATTTCTAATTCGATACCAGTGATTTACAAATTTTGCTGAAATGGCATGATTTGTCCTTGAGCTTCCGGGGCTCTGCCCCCTGGTAGCTTATCCTACCGTTATTAAACGCCTTAAACCCCTGAGCTTCTGGGGGCTCCGCCCCCTGGATCCCACTCTAATTAGTGACATGCATGCCAGTGTCACAAATAAGGTATCAAAATATGCTCATCTGACCTTAATACATGCCTAAAACCCCTTCGCCCCTTAACACCCGCCGGGGCTTTGCCCCCCCCCCTATTTGAAAAACGTTCCCAGGGCCTGCGGGGGTGATGTGGATTTTTTTTTGCCCCAAAAAACGTTTCTGCTTAGTACGCAACTGCTCCCTCGTCCCTCGCATTTCGTCCCCCCCCCCCGGCCATGAAAAGAAATCGCCGCCCATGGCTGGTAGAATATTAAAATGTCACACGCTGTGGCTACACATTATTGAGAGTGACATATTTAATTATTGCAGGCTATATTTTCTTTATCGGGGTCGTTTTAGAGAAACAATTAAAAGGATACGTTCTTTCTTGTTCATGTAATGTCTTGTTGATGTTTGCTTTTAATTGATATGCTCCTTTTATATTCTGTTTTGCTTTTCAATATATGTAATAGAATTATGTAAACCTCGAGAAAAATGAAAAAATGAAAAAATGAAGGAAAAAAATATAGTCATATGTTATAATGTACAAAATCTGAATGCAGTATCGTAATTTGTTTAGGATGCAAAAATGTAACTTGAATTATCGAATTAAATTACCTAGATAAACAGATTAGAGACACTTGTATACAAATCACTATCAATTATGTGTTAACTCTTAAGCTGCCACCCATACAATGCACCCAGTGCCACAGTGCTAATCTCCTGTGCGCCAAGTTAATTTTGAGGTTGGTTCAAGTGCGTGTTATTTAAATCTTTACAAAAAAACAAATCGCTGAATTACTCGAGAAAATCCAATCTGACTGTTGTATACAAAGACGCCTAATCCAAAGCCGATAATCTGATGCACGCAATGGTACTTTCAATAGCGCTGTAAAAGCACTCAGCACGGTGCAATGGGCATGAACAATAACTGTTATTGATATGCGTGCTAGCGTGCACAAAGCAGACAAACGGTAGCGCTAGCGTGCACAGAGCACTATAACAATAGCGCGCTAGCAGTCTCATGGCAGGATATGAGTTAATCATATAAATACTTGTACATAATATATCAGTATCTTGATAACTTATTTTTGTCAAATTTGTTGTTCATAATTGTTTGTTGTGTGCTTATGATATTTTGTATTTCTTTTTCATTCTGTAACGGGGGATCCAACTTCACAGGTTTTCGCAACCTTCATGGAAAACCCCGCATATAACCTTTGTAAATATAGTTACAATTTACTGTTACTTTGTATACTTTGATTTTTGTCTCGCCTGCGTAGCAAAAAGCGAGACATAGGCGCCGCTTTTCCGGTGACGGCGGCGGCGGCGGCGACGCGTCAACAGCAAAAAGTTTTTGAAATAGTAGTATAATTTTGAAAGTATAAATTCGTATTCAATGAAACTTGGACCAAAGGATTATCAAGTTTTCCCAATCATGTGAGTAGAATTTTAGGTCACAAAGTCAAGGTCAAAGGTCATTTCAGGTCAACAGACTTGGACTATGTTGTGGCATCATCATCGAAAACTTAACCTGAGATTAAGTTTTTGAATTGTTAATATAATTTTGAAAGTATAAGTTCGTATTCAATGAAACTTAGACCAAATGGTTATCAAGTATCCCCAATCATGTGAGTAGAATTCCAATTCACTAAGTCAAGGTCAAAGGTCATTTCAGGTCAACAAACTTAGTCTATGTTGTTGCATCAACATCAAAACTTAACGAAAGGTTACGATTTTGAATTTTTATCATAATTTTGAAAGTATACATTCCTATTCCACGAAACTTGAACATAGGGGTTATCAAGTATTATCAATCATATGATTAGTCTTTTAGGTGGCAAAGTCAAGGTCAAATGTAATTTAAGGTCTGCAAATTGTAGTGGTATCAACATCAAGATTTTGAATCTTTACCATCATTATAAAAGCGTGCGTTCAAATTCCATGAAACTTGTACGCAAGGGTTATCAAGTATCACAAATCATATGACGCAAATTCCAAGTCACAAAAGTCCAGGTCAAATGTCATTTTAGGTCAGTAGACTTAATGTTTTCACAACTTAATATGAGAATTAATGATTCAATTTGTATTGTTTGTTCATATTCCATTAAAGTTATCAATCTTATGTATCTTTATTTGAAATATTCATTTAATCATAATGAACAGAAATGGATTCTTAGTCTTCTGATAGGACAGATAATTGGTTATGTTATATTGTTATCGTGGTGATATAATAGGCCTTTATGTGCTCAGCATTGGTCAGGCTCCATTACATTTAGAAATATAACTTTTGCGGATTCTAAATATTTGCATTTGTTGCAAAAAGCTACATAATAGCTTTCACTCCTACTTTGCTGTTGCTTGCTGTGAGATGAAATTAAAAATTTACGTGATACACTTAAAAAAAAGAAACTCCATTGTAATGATTGACCATTATGTTTTGAAACCAAATAATGCTATGCGGTTGGAAGAAGGATAGCAAAAATAAACAATTTTCAAACAGTACTTTGTTATGTATGTTTTTGGGTTCATGGCTGTATAATATATTCGATGAACTTTTGATTTTTTTTCTGTGAAGATATAGTGTAAATGTAATACCGAAAAAACACCCATAATAAATCTAAAATAGCGATAAAGTGAGTTTGCTTAATTCTCACTAATGTACTCTGATTATCGACATTATGTCCGGGGGGATTCATCCTATTTCATATTTAGCCAAACTTTCCACTGAATCCACTATCGTGCACAAATAATATGATTCATTTGTTGTTACTTACGGCTACATCCCCCCCCCCCACAGAAAAAAAAAAGTAAAATACACATAAAAAGATTTTGTTTTCACTGAACTGCAAAACCTGCCAAAATGAAACGATTATTTTTTAGCAAGAAATAGAAATGAGATGAGAAGAATGATAGCCATGGCAACCAGGATTGCATTGAATCATACACATATCATCATTATCCAGTCAATGAGTCATGACATGAACACCTCGATTAGTTTAATTCTTGAAAATCGAATTTAATTCTACTATGTTTAGGATAAGTAGGTGATCATGAACGGATGAATGCAGTGTTGAGAAAGCGCTAGCAAGTAATCATGTAGGCATAGTGATGTGGATCAATTATTACAACAACAAAATTCCGCCATACGAGGCCTATGTGCAATGCTAAAATGCAACAACAACAAAAGAGAAACAAAAGTAGAAAGATATGGCCTCCACAGTTGACGACGTCACTACTGTATATCATTACAAAAAGAAGTTAACATGACAATGATGAAGCTCGATTCAAGTGCAAGTTAATACTGCATTTAGCAGTTTACTTTTAAGAATATTTTGATTACGAAAATTAACGTGGGATTCGATTTCCTGCGTCATGAAGAGTGCAAAATATAAAATCAATACAAATGTGAGGCAATATAGCGCATACTATGTTGCTATCTCTTTGATATGATTAATTAGATGATAATAGATCAAGACAAGAAAAACAAAAATTATCTAATATGACAATGAAATACTTACGCAAAGAAAAAAAATAGATACATAATATTCTTAACACAATGTTCAAGGAAAAAGAAAAAAGGTCAAACATTGAGATTTAAATTTGCTATGTCCCATTAGCAGGCTCAAAAAAATGAAAAGGTTTAATTCCAACGGCATTTGAAATATAATACTAATTTAGAACTTCCCTAAAAAAAGGGGGGGGGGCTTGAGAATGTCTTTGAGTGGGAAAATAACGACTATTAGTTGTCGAATCGACTTAAGAGCTATAATGCCAGTAAGTAATAGTTTGATTTTCAGACCATTGTACCAAATGGTCGTACGTTTTATGCCGCGCAAAGATTCAATCAGTTTAATTTTGGCAATCACAAGAAGTGGGTTATTGATGTAGACAAATGCTCATATACCCTTTACAGCTCATTTTATGTATGTTATTACCAAAGAATTAAGAAAAGGCAATCAGTCACTCAATAGTGTCTGACAGTGAAGTCTAGCAAGTAAACGGGTTTCCTTGCATAATTTGAATATTAGGACACTGCTAACGTTTAAATTTTACAGTTAGGACATGTCATGACATATTTTGATTCCTGTAAAGTACTACAGAATTTGATGTTGGTTGCAAAAGGGACATAGTATCTTTAAGGAGAAAACATAGCGTGATAAAATAATACCTTAATAAACAACTTAATGTTAACTGGAACTCAGTTACAAAAGGGACATAGTATCTTTTAGGAGAAAAAAAAGTGTGATAAAATAATACCTTAATAAATAACTTAATGTAAACTTGAACTCAGTTACAAAAGGGACATAGTATCTTTAAGGAGAAAAAATAGTGTGATAAAATAATACCTTAATAAATAACTTAATGTAAACTGGAACTCAGTTACAAAAGGGACATAGTATCTTTAAGGAGACAAATAGGGAGCGGAACGTAAAATGTACCTCTGAGCTGGAGAGGAAGCACATTCCATAAAAAGGGTGCTAGAGGCGCATTCTCCCTAGTATCTGGTACTGACTCTGGGAGTTTGGAGGAGATTCATAGCGGTGGACCGTAGGTTTCTATTTAACTGGGTTATATAATCCGAGGATGGCCGATACAAGTACGAAGGGGCAGTATACTGTCAAGAACCAGTCACTGTAATTGAAATGGTCGATGATATTACAGATGATAGGAAATGTTAGATTGTTTTCGTCGTAAGAATACAGGGGGGTGTTTCACAAAGATCCTAAGTTGAACTTAACACTAAGTTGGACTTAAAAATCATGGACAGCCATTAGAGCCTTAAAATGAAATATATTCAAAAGCAGAAATTCAAGTATTTTAGACTTTTTATAAATTCTACATCCAGAACATGAAATCTCCTTGATGATAAAAAATATGAATGATTTGAATTAACATTTTATGCCTTTTACAATAACTTTTACAAAATGTTTTCAAAGATGCTAATGGCTTTCCATAATTTTTAAGTACAACTTAGAGTTAAGTTCTACTTAGGATCTTTGTGAAACACCCCCCAGGACTTTATGTGCTCAGCATCGGTCAAAACTCCATTCCATTTACAAATATGACTTTTGGAATTTGAATATTATCATTTTGTTGCAAAATGTTCAAAATTACTCTTATTCGTACTTTACAGTTGGTTGCTGTGACATTGAATTAAACTGTTTGTATTACACCTAAAAAGAGAGAATCCAATTTAATGATTGTGCATTATGTTTTTGATACAAAATAATGCTATGCGGGTGAAAGAGGGCAAGCAAAGAAACGAGATGAGAAACAATGACCAGAAATTGCAATGCATCGTGCACGACATACACATCATCATTATCCAACCAATGAGCAATTTCATGAGCACCTCGATTAGTTTAATTGTTGAAAACCGAATTTAATTCTACTATGATTAGGACAAGTAGGTGATCATAGACGGATGAATGCAGTGATGAGAAAGCGCAAGCAAGTAATAGTTTAGGCATAGTGATGTGGATCAATTATTCAAGAACAATTTCCGCCATTCGTGACCAATTATTGTAATTCTAAAATGCAACAACAAAAAGAGAGAAAAAAAAGAAGAAAGACAATAGCCTCCTTCGGTGACGACGTCGCTTTGTCATGCTCGAATCATCTCCAAACTAATACTTATATAAAATAGAGAGAAAAAAATAGTTAGAAACACTACTTCATATATGTTTATATAAAATTCGTTATAACCAAGAAATCTAAAAGTGATAACGATCTTCACAATTATAAATTAGCAAACCATCTTTCATAGACCCACTAAAGATCGCCATAAGAGTAAGCCATTTCGTGTCCTGTTAACGATTGAACAATATAATTACTGCCATCTACGTACGTTTTCAGGCAGAGAAAACGTAGAGGCCTCCCAAGAAACGAAAGGTTTAATCATAAGTCATAAGTTTCATTATTTATATTGTTTTTAATTTACGGTTAGGGTTAGGTTTAATATACTAGTTTGTATGATGTCCGGTTAATGTAACATGTAGGGTTATATCTAGATGTCCTGATAATACAACAAGTTGGTATATATATGAATGAATGAATGGTGGGGACCTGGTAATGAGGATTAGTGCCTTACCAAAGGGCACTAGCGCATCGCCTTGGTTTCGAACCCGGGTCACCGGATTCCAAGACGACTGCTCTACCGACTGAGCTATCGCGCCTCCAATATCAGTGCCCAGTGGTGGATCCACGTGGGGCCGAATCGGTCACCCCCCCCCCCCCCCCCAAAAAAAAGGCGGGCCCTTGGACCCCATCAAGAAGGGCTAGCGCTCAATGCGCTGGCAGTGCGCTTTGCGCCATTGTTGGTTTGTCCCCCCCCCCCCCCCATTCATTCGGAAATCCTAGATCTGCCGCTGCATATTTACTTGTAGATAGACCCTTTATAATGTTTATAGATATTGCCAAATCGATGTTCACATACAAATGAGTATAGGCACGCACTTTGCAGCTCCTCTCTGATTGGTCCGATGGTATACAACATCTACCACACACATCGAGCTAGCCATTGTCTGTAATGCTCCTTTAGCAGGAACACACCCGCTCTATAACATCTCAAACAGAAATCAATTGCGACCAGCTGCCAAATTGAAGTGTCGTTTATTAAATGAACTACAAGAACCTATTGCATTTTCCATCTTTCATTTGTGTGCAAATAAGCACTCATCCACGCATTTCAAGATAAGAGCAGAGGACAATTTCTATTAAGGTAAGACTTATAAAGGGTCAAATGGGGTTTTATCACAGAATTCCATGAGGATGATCAATTGTATTGGATAACAAATTTATAGAAAGCTGAATTTTATACATGTATTTTTCAAAGAATTACAAAATAAAGCTCATTTCAATTTACTTCTTTTTTTTTTCTTCTTTTTTTTTTGGGGGGGGGGGTAAAAGTTTTTAATCAACTTTTCTCATTTCTTAGAAGTTTCCATTTTGTTATGTCTACCTAACAATAATGACCCCATTTAGCATGTTTGATAATTAAAAACATTAACAACATTCGCAAAGCGTTGCTTGCTTCATCTTCATCTTTTTACATAATTTTTCGTAAAAAGTGAGAAAAAAAAAAAAAAAAAAAAAAAACGGTATTACGTTTACAGTGATGAGTCCCTTATTTTTTTTCTTACTATACAATAGATGCAGAGACATAAATCCATTGTTATCCTGAGAGATATGTTCCTACTTTTTTGTTTTTCATCCGTCATTGGTAAGTTATAATGATTTTGGTCTTTTATTTTGATTAATAAGGAGCATAATCGCTGGCTAGATCAGTTACATTTGTGGCAAAAGTCCAATTTGAGGGTTTTGAGACATTGGATATTGTAAAAATGTGTTTGTTATCAACGTGTTCAAGAGACCCCCCTGCAAAAATTCTAGGTGGAATTTCTGAAAAATATACTGCTGAAAAACAGCCATATTTCAAAATAGCCGCCAAGTGTATCTAATATTGAACAGTTTTGAAGATTAACTTTTAACATAACCACAATTTCACCATGTGCGAGGTGTTATTTAAAAGAGAATTACAAATTTTCTACAACATGATACCGCATTTCGTAGGCTTGATAACAATTTGCCTTACAGTATAATGCAAAATTGTGATTTTCCCCTAAATTTTCCCCATAATATAAATTGCGCCGGAAATGCATGTTTCTCTACATTTCATAAATTATCTTCACTAAAGACTTGAACCTTTTTAGAAAAATACCCACAGATAGGGACAATATTATGTCAAAAATGTTAACAAAAAAGTTATAGCACTCTAAACTTAATATGTTAATATCAGTCAACATGGCATTTGTTATCGCTAATAGCTGCCTTCCCTTCCAGTCGCGACAGTTTCTAGGGTTAAAAAAATGCCAACCCCAAAAAGATTGCAACAAAAGGTTTTTCAACAGTTTCAACATACTAAATTTCCGGCTAAGAAAAGGACCCTCGGAAATATGTCCTATTATAGATGGCCGCCAATACGTTATAACAGCCATTAATTATGATATATCATCTTGGAAATGTGATTTTAATGTCTATACTTAGGTTTCGGGGGTTGAAAAAACCATTCATACCACATACAATGGGTTATGGTTACCAAAATACCTGTAAATTGAAGATGGCATCCGAAATGGCTGCCATTTTCCTTAAAATGACTGTTAGTGAGTTACGTTTGGTAATTTCTATGTTTAAGAGGTCAGGATATTCTCTAGTATGCTTGAAATCATCATATAAACACTGCATTGTAAATTGATTTATACGGTATATATGTTTACAGAATATTGATTTGTTACTATACATTGTAAATTGACTTATATGACATATATGTTTCCAAACAGAATTTTGATGTGTTACACTACATTGTAAAGTGATTTATAATTATGTTTATAAAATATAGAAAAATTATAGAATAATGATGTACATCAATGAAGTTTAATAAATACAATACAATACATCATAAAGGGTTAGAGTGGCCTTCTACTCAAAACAATTCCAAAGATGGCATCCATTTTGTGATCCGAGATGGCCGTTGAAAACTGAAATTAGTCATAAATCGTGACATGTTCATATTAGAGATGTAATGTTGGTATCTATACCTAGGTTTCGGGTCGACATATCCATTTAGACTGTTTAAAAAGTGTAACCCTTATAGAAATTGGTGCAAGCTTGCCGCGAGCTTGTTTTAAGCTCGTTACAAGCTTGTTCTGCAAGCTTGCTGCGAGCTTGTTTCAAGCTCGTGACTAGCTTGCACGGTTCCAAAATTGCTAATGAGATTATCTGCCAGGCAATTAGGACAGAGGAATTTTTTTTGCAGTTCAAAAAGTTTGCAAGCTTGTCGCAAGCTTGCAAGCTTGTAACAGGCAACCTTGCATGGTTCCGAATGTGCAAATGAGGCAGTGCATGTATAATACAGTTTGAAAAGATTGTTAGATATTTGCAACATTTCATTTTGGTAATAATTTAAGAATTTGTAAAAAGAAGTTAAGTAACTGGCATTATGAAAATGCAAATGAGGCAGCTTTTCAGCCAATTGGAAAAAGAATCGTGCAAGCTTGCAAGCTTGTTTATATTTCCTGCAGCTTTTTCACCTACCTTTGAAAAAGGCTCTCAACATGCACTATATATGATCCGTATTATTATTATTATACAGATATTGATTGACAGGGGGTGTAATATAACGTTAGTTGGACCGATGAAGGAGTTATATATTCCCAAGTGGTTATATTTTCCAGAAGCGCGCGGCGCTGAGGGAAATTATGGTCACGAGGGAAAATATAACCCCCTTCATGTCCGAAGAATGTTATATACCCCCTGCCAGTCAATATCTGTTATATTATATAGCCTTGGGTTTTTTTTTTTGGGGGGGGGGTCAATTTTTTGGCCCGAAATTGTTCCATTTTATTTTTCGAGGACAAACAACATTTTAGAAAAAGAAGCTTGCAGGGCGCATACACTGTCTGCAGATCGGGAACAAGCAGATTGGGAGCAAGTTTTGCAAGCATTAATTTGTAATACAATCTTAAATTTATGTAAGGGAATAGCCGCCAGAGAACCCGGAAATGAATGATGGCATCCTAAATTGTAGCGGATTTAAAACTATTATCAAACAAGATCAAGTTGATATAATGTCCTAATGGTGGGCAGGAAAGCTGGAAAAATGAAACTGTGTTAGTGTAAAAGACGGCCGCCAAATTTAAATGATTGAAAGTGAGTAACATTTCTATTTTACAATGAGGATATAGTTGTTAGGTGTAGTGTATTTTAGCGTTAAAGGCATTCATGTGTAGGCGTTATTAAGACAGTTGGTAACAATAGACTAGTTCAAAGTTGGCACATGTCCCAAATCACCCAGAATAACCACAGGTCTTAAAAACATGGAGAGGTCCCACTTTGAACTTTTTGAAATAATCACTTCTACAGCGATGGAGGTGCTACATAAATAGCCTTTGTTTCACAATAAAGAGCAAAAGAACTTAAATGAACTGAAATGAACAGATTTGTGTTAAGTAACCATCTTTTCTAGTATTTCTAGGATAGATAGATAGATCAATAAAAGAAGTTAAATCATTTTTTCCAAGGCATTTGATACAATTGATCATAATATTTTGTTTAAAAAGCTTCAGCATTATGGTGTCAGGGGTAAGGCCTTGGAGTGGTATAAAAGTTACCTCAGTAGTCGAACACAATTTGTTTCATTAAATGGGATTGCATCGAATTTTAAGCCTGTCACGTGCGGTGTTCCTCAGGGATCTACCTTAGGGTCCCTACTATTCATAACATATACAAATGAATTTTCATCCCGACTATTGTCATTTATACTATACACAGTTGACTCAAGCATATTTTATTCTCATAATAATCCTCAAATACTTGTTGAAACTGTAAATTTGGAACTTGAGAATGTTGCACAGTGGATTTTTGCGAATAGACTGTCACTGAACTTGGACAAAACTTTTTAGCAATTCAATCTCCGATTTACCTGGAGATATCTATTTCAAAAATGTCAAAAATTAAGAAACTACTATCGACCAAGTTTCTTGGCCTGTCTATTGATGATGGAATGACCTGGAAAATACATACAAATTATTTGTGTTCATGACTATCAAGAAATGCTGGTGTGATATACAAACTGAAATCCATGTTCCCATCACATGTATTGTAAATCTTGTACTTCACTCTAATGTTACCCTACTTGAACTACGGATTTCTTGCCTGGGTTAATTCATTGAAACTCCAACTGGACAAAATCCTGGATGTTCAAAAAAGAGCAATACGTACAATTTGCAATGTACCTATTCGTACTCACCCTCTCTTCTTTGATACTAAAGTACTGAGAGTTCAGGATATTTTTAATTTACAATTAGGCAGCCTCGTGTTTCAGCTGAATTACAACGAACTGCCCAAGGCACTATCATATTTGCTTAAGAAAAGAAATCAAGTTCACGACTATCCTACTAACACCTTCCTAGAACGAGAACACGCTTTGCTCAAAATATCTTAATATATACAGGTCCCAAGTTCTGGAATTCTCTCGATTCTGTGATTAAAAGGTCTCGAAGTGTTCATGTATTCAGAAGAAAGTTGGAATGTATTTTATAAACCTAAATTTAGTTAATTATGTCATTTGTAGTTTAAGGAGCCTATCCACGACAAGCTCTGCTTTTACATAGGCCCCGCCGCTATAAATCTTAAAGGGGGTGTAGCCTGACTAGACTACGTGTATTTCCCGTGGCCTGACTCGGGGCAAATCGGGTAAAATACGACGACGGACGAGGCGACCGCAGCAGTCACGTGCGTGCAACATACACGAAACCGAAGCGTGCGGAGAACTTCGGTCTGTTTCGCGTACGCTGACCATGTAAAGAGTAAGTCGCGAACAACCGTTAATCAAGATTTGTTTACGTGCAGTTATCCAAAAGAAGACGTAGATGGTGTTAACCGGTATTTCGTCAGGCTACACCCCCGTTAAGTTCAACTAAAGGACAATTTTCTGAATAGTGTGTACTGGTATTGTATTTACATGTATATTATAATCATTTTCAATATGTTGTTATACTTTTGGTAAAATGAGATATTGTAGAATCCAATAAATTATCTATGTATCTATCTAATAATTTAATATGCACTTTCCATGTACATGAACGAATTACGAGGTTTTCCTGTACATTTTTATTAAACTATTTCCGGTAGCAGGACAGGATTTTTATCACGAAATCCCCATCGCGTCACCCATGTTCTGTGATTTTTGTTGTGCTGGATGATAATTAATGCATCTTAATGAATAATAACAATATACAGTAATTGCGTATCACAAATACTATTACAAAATGATATGTGCCTTCATTCGTAATGTTTGTGATGTCCCTACATTAAAATTCGTAAAGTACCATAAGGTAGCAAATATAAATCTGGGCAGCATTTGTATCTAGTGGGATCAATATCATCAATAACAAATGATACTTATACAGTATTAGGTGCACGTGGTTTTAGTTTACTTAACTTGTAATAATAATAATATTCGGTTCTTGTATAGCGCATATCACATTATATAACGTCTCTATGCGCTTCCAAAGAGCTTTGGAAATTATTACCCTAGCTTTAGCTCCGGCAGCCTTAATCAGCGCACAGTGCATTTCAAGGAATAATCCTACCAGGTACCCATTTACCTCACCTGGGTCGAGTGTGGCAAATGTAGATTAATATCTTGCCAAAGGACATGAGTGTCGCGGCAGGACTCGAACCCCGGACCTTGTGATCCACAGTCCGGTGACATATCCACTCGACCAAGACACCTCTACATATACAATGGATATCTCCAGTTTGATTGTAAAACCGTTATTCAGGGTATATGTTTACCAGCAGATATTCATATGAGGTACGAGGTTGTGTATTCAATGAATTATTTTATTTCTGTATAATTTTGTATGTGTTTTAGTTCACGCACGGGGGTCTACAAACACGATCGATGAAGTGTTGCATAATGGGGATAATCATTGCCAGCCTATTCTTGTCAATGGCAAATTGATGCCTACAGTGCCAGAGTACATGCCCTCGTTTCCCGTCTCATTGAAGGGTATCAAACGACATTTCGTTTGCAAGTTATCTGGTGAGTTTGACGTTTATAGTGATGATCATAACAATTATGAAAATTATGTCAGTCCAACTTGTTGACTAATGAATCATTGGAGTAAAGGGTAGGCATAGGAAAATTATGATTCTTGAGCAATAAGAGTAATTATACGACCTATTAACGACTAAAATGCAATTGAGACCTTTCTGAGGTCAGAGAGGATTCAATGTCGAAACTTTTTCAGACGTAGACATATGCAATAGCAATATTTGCTCTACGTAGGCCCCCGAAATCAAGATATACTTGCGGCGGCCGCAGAGAATCTGCGGTAGCCTCAGGGTCACCCTAGGGCGTATCCCTATTTGTACAGGCCGTACGTTTTCATGTTTTCATGTATAGGTTCACCGTAGCGATTAGACACGCCTTAGCCATGCCGTGCCTTGTGGGCATACACCTTGCGGCTACCTTGCGCCTGCCTTAGTATTCGTCAAAAACCTACGTCATCACTCCAAAGGCCGTACGGCAGCCGCAGAATTTCTGTCTCCACCAAATTTTAAAAAAGCCGTGCGCCTACCCTAACATAATATGTGACCTCTACCGTATGTGACGGTTGGAATGCTGCGGCGGCCCTATAATTGCTAGTGGCCGTAGATATTTTTAGACCGCACGGCCGCCGCGGCAAATGTGACCTAGGCATAAAGGCACCGAGGCAGTACAAAAGGTTAGGCGTTAAGAATCTTGATTTTCTTCAATTCTCTCTCTCTCTCTCTCTCTCTCTCCCTCTTTCTCTCTTTCTCTCGCTTTCCGATTCTCTCTCTCTCCCCTCTTCCCCTGTCTTACTATTTCACTTTCACTTTCAAGTGTATAGAATATGCTACAACGTGAAGCAACATCTGGCTTTCTGCAGCTGCTCAGGCGTCAACATCTAGTAATTGAATATATTGTGATGAATTGTCCAGTAAAATTTGTGTGGAATTGCGACAGTTCTCCTTTTTGCCGTGTTTAGTTTTATTTCCCTGCTGGCCTTGTTGAACAATTACAAAAAAGGAGAATTAAAAAGCCCATATGAAGAATCTGTTGAGATTGAAAGAGTATCTACATTTAAATTTCTTGGCCTGCATATTGATGAACATTTAAATTGGAAGTACCATATTAGTAAACTTTGTAAATTATTGTCAAGAAATACTGGTGTAATTTATAAATTGAAATCTGTGTTCCCACTGAATATTTTACGTATGTTGTACGGAACTTTAATTTTGCCATATTTGCACTACGGTGTGCTAGCTTGGGGCAACTCGTTCAAATCTCAAATGGATAAATTACTACTGGTACAGAAAAGAGTAATACGAATTGTTTGTAATACTCACTATCTTGCGCATACAGATGTTCTTTTTTATAATAGCAGTGTTTTGAAAGTTAAAGATATTTATCATTTACAACTAGGAGCTCTAATGTATGAATTGAATGCAGGTCTACTGCCAGTAGCCTTGGCTAGAATATTTAAGAAAAATAACCAAGTTCATAGTTATTCCACACGTCAGGCACAAGCATATCACTTGCCTCTTGTTAGAACGCAATTTGCCCTTACTACTGTGGGGTCCACTGGACCTAGGTTTTGGAACTCCCTTGAACCAAGAATAACGCAATCAGTCAGTATTTATGTATTTAAGCGCAAACTGAAGTTACTCTATTTGAGTCGATATCGTCTAGATTTATAGTTTTGATCAATATTTAAGAAAATTAATTACTATATAGGTCAGCATAATTCTACTCCCATCTCTCACATCTATTCATCCCTCTGTCTTTTTTTGTGTTTGTCTGTGTTTCAGTCCTGTTGCTCGTTGTATTTTCCTGTTTCTCTTGTTTATAGTCATTATTTAGTAGTCAGTAGATTTTATTATACTTATTTATGTTTATATTTTATCAGTTGTTTAGTTAGTTTAGTTTTGTCAGCACTTAAATGTATGTTTTATTCTTATCTTACGAGTTTTTTTCTTTTAGGACGTATTCATAAGCCACTCATGAGGGACCTTAAATCCACAAGCCTTGCTTTCAACCAAGGTCACCTCATCTTTCTTTTGTAACGCCATATTCTGTAAACTTGTTATATTCATGTCATATTTGTAAAGTGTGTTATGAAAGAAAGATAAATAAAACTTGAAACTTGAAACTTGAAAATCTGATGATATCCAGTCGGAGCTTGGTTTCTTTTATCCCAGTGTCTATGAACACAAATCACAAACGTTTTTTTAATAATCACTTTCTTATGTCGATGAGGCAAATTCCTTATAAATTATAATGTATTTTGATATTTCAGTACATGATGATTTCTTTGAAAAATCTGTTTATCGTTAATATTTTTATATTGTTTTTAATCAGCCCCGACAACTGTTTCTACGACGCCTTCAACCACATCAAGCCCTACAACCGTCGGTAAGCAGTTTTCATTGCACTCATTCCTCCCCCCCCCCCCTTTCCGCTCTCTCTGTCTCTCTCTCTCACTCTTTCTCTCACTTACTCTTTATTCCCCCTCTCTCTCTTCTAAATCAATACTTCCATTTCCTTCCTTTCTATTCTATTCATAAATATTTCAGCAATTTTGTTTACTTTTGCTTCCACAGATCAAATTTTCATGTCAATTATTTAAAGGTCCATACACATTTTCATAATTTCAAAGTATTTTTTTTTCTTCTCCGATATTGCAAAAAAGTTGTAAAATCAAAGTTGTATTGTCATGGCATTCATTTTATCTTTACAAATCTAAAAATACGAAGCAAAATATGTTTTCATGTGGGTAAACACCTCTGGTAAATAATTCTCTTCTTTATCATTATGTCATGATAAATTTTGCCAATGAACTTGATCCGCCCCTCATGCAATAAGGAACTTTGGTAGAGCTTCGCACCATTATTCTCTCAGTTTCATTTCTCATAATCATATATTGATTCATCTTCTTGTATTAGTAGAGCCATTTATTGCCCACTGTGTCAACTTAACACTGTACTACTTGCTTTCTAGTCATTTCCTCAGAGTATCTACGACCGGACATTTCTTACATAAGGCATCAATTGAATAGGCCTCAAACTAGATTATACAATTTGAAAGCAATTAGAAACTTTGTATTATATTGTGATAGTCGCTATACAAGAACGGGATATCATCATTACTTCTTTCTCTCTACACGAATTGATGTATATATACATGCTTCAAGTATACTATAGACTAGCTTCGATGCACAATTTTGTTGCAATAAATAACTTGTTCATAATGTGAATTTTACTTTATCTAAAATTTCCTTTGTTGTTTTCTTGCGGTTTATTAAATTTGGTTGTATATGAAATGAAACGTAGTTTGACCCCAGATCAGATCATTATGTGTTTATATCATATTTGTATATCATCTTCTCGCGACCTACAACTACTACTTTGGGAATGTAAATCAAGCAGACAAGAATAAATTAAGCAGTACACGGAGAATAGCACAACGTATAATTGACAATAGTCTGCATACACTACCCAGTCTGTATGAGGAAAGAGTAATAAAATATAATGTTCACGAGTAGAAGTGTATATATTTATTTTTGTATCGCTCGACATCTAAATGTCTTCGTTCAACTTAAATTCGTTTTCAGCATCCACTACTTCTCTTGAAGCAACAACCAATTCTAAATCGCATTCGACCACACCAAATCCCTCTACAACTACAAGTAAGCATGTTACTTCTATCTCTCTCTCTCTCTCTCTCAATCTTTCTATCTTTCAATTAGATTTGGTTGTATATGAAAAGAAACTCATTTTCCCCAAGATCGAATCTTCATATGTTTATATCATCTTCTTTTATTCAGAATCAACTACTACGCAAGACACCACAACGATGTCTACGACGAGCTCAACCACCTCCCATACTACAACAACTCGTAAGAAAACTTCGGTATCATCATCCCCCTCCCCCTTCTCTCCCCCTTCTCTCCCCCTTCTTTATCCCTCTCCCTCTCTCTCTCTCTCTCTCTCTCTCTCTCAATATTTCTATCTTTCAATTAGATTTTGTTGTATATGAAAAGAAACTCATTTTCCCCAAGATCGAATCTTCATATGTTTATATCATCTTCTTTTATTCAGAATCAACTACTACGCAAGACACCACAACGATGTCTACGACGGGCTCAACCACCTCACACACTACAACTACTCATAAGAAAACATCAGTATCATCCATTATCCCCCTCTCCCTCCCTCTCTCTCTCTCTCTCTCTCTCTCTCTCTCTTGTATGTGTTGCACTTATCTGTTTCTCTCTCAAATATAATGATCACGAGTGGAAATCAATTTCCAGGGAGTCATATAGGGATCATTTAGTTTGGAGTAGAAGTAATTAAAATGTTGATATTCTGTTTGTATCGCTCGAAATCTAAACGTCTTCGTTCGACTTAAATTCGTTTTCAGCATCCACTACTTCTCTTGAAGCAACAACCAATTCTCTATCGGACTCGACCACACCAAATCCCACTCCAACTACAGGTAAGCATTGTACCTCTCTCTCTCTCTCTCTCTCTCTCTCTCTCTCCCTCTCTCTCACTTTCTCTCTCTCTCTCTCAATCTGTCTTTCTTTCAATTACATTTGGTTGTATATGAAAAGACACTCATTTTTCCCAAGATCGATTCATCATATGTTTACTTCAGAAAACTTCAGTATCATCCATCACCCCCCCCCCTTCTCCCTCGCTCTCCCCCCCCCCCCTCTCTCTCTCTCTCTCTCTCTTTCTCCTGTATGTTTTGCACTTATCTGTTTCTCTCTCAAACTTAATGATCACGAGTGGAAATCAATTTCCAGGGAGTCATAATAGGGATCATTTAGTTTGGAGTAGAAGTAAAGCTAAACACAATATATATCGTTGAATCTACTCTCAAAATATTAATTTTCCACTATCCTTAGGGTGGATACCACTGCAAAAGAATGATAGAAATGTCGTTTGAATTATCAAATTATTGGATAGAATTTAAATCTTGATATTCTATTTTTATCGCTCGAAATATAAACGTCTTCGTTCGACTTAAATTCGTTTTCAGCATCCACTACTTCTCTTGAAGCAACAACCAATTCTATACCGGACTCGACCACACCAAATCCCACTACAACTACAAGTAAGCATGTTACCAATTCATATATATATATATATATATATATATATATATATATATATATATATATATATATATATATATGGGTATATATATATGTATATATCAACATATCTATCTATCTATCTGCCACTCAGTGCAAACGTTTATCAGTTTTATTTCTCCTTTCCTTACATTCGTTAAGTTCGCATGGTTGGTCAGAATGTTCGATAATCATAACCCTTGACAGTCATAGTCATAACATTTAAGTGTTTTTTTAAA
Organism: Strongylocentrotus droebachiensis; assembly: GCA_035222895.1. Classification (NCBI taxonomy): domain Eukaryota; kingdom Metazoa; phylum Echinodermata; class Echinoidea; order Camarodonta; family Strongylocentrotidae; genus Strongylocentrotus; species Strongylocentrotus droebachiensis. The sequence goes on from JAVYIG010007527.1 coordinate 84,480, forward strand.
TAAATATACATACATAATATAATCACTCAACTCAAGAGATGCATAACACAAATTCACGAAGTTTACGAACGTTAACAATCTTTCTATTGCATTTAATACATGTAGTATAAATAATATTCGATCCCTCTGTGACAGAGAATAGTTGTTGAAAAGAGAAATAGTATACTGTCATCGCTTCTGGAATATGACTGAAATATTTACCTTCATTGATTATCTTTTTACCAGCTCTAAAGAACGGAGAACGACAGATATTGATTTGTACATTAGCATTGTTGTTCACAATTGAAGGGGCACATAGTTGTAATTCGTGATCAGACTATTATTTATTGAAGTGCTGGTCAATGCCCATAAATGATTAATACAATCTAAATATCAAACAATGTCGAATGTTTTAATATACGTACGAGGAAAAACTTTGTGGAATAAAATTACCTCCTTTCACCCGTTTTTTTCTTCAGAATCGACTGCAAAGATGTTTGTGACAGCTCGAGACTGGATTTTTGTTGCAGATCTACAAGATGACCTACACTTCACGTCTATACCATCCACCGATCGACCCAATTATATTACCTATGACTCCGTGGAGAAGAAGATCTACTGGTCTGACTCTGACGTGCTAACAAAACTAGTTTATCGTGCTGATGAGGATGGAGGAAACAGGGAGGAGGTCACTTCTGGAAATGACAATGGTATAGTATAGAAAATATCCCAAGTTGAGCTTTGAAATACGCTCAGATATAAGGATAAACTTGCTCCCTATCCAATGATTTAACAAAATATACATGTAGAATCATATCATGAATCTTAGTATATACGAATAAAAAGTATAACAAGGAATCTGACACCATATGACACTGAAATAGAGCTGATGGCACAGCATACATTCTTTATGAGAGGGATATCAAACAACTTTGAATGTATTATGATTTGTAATATATATCATGCAATCTTTGTTTGTTTGTTTGTTTGTTAGCTTATTAAATGATATATACCTCATTTTAAGATTCTTTACTAATCCTGTCTTCTGATTGGTTGAAAATGCAGTCATGTTCTTAACCATGCCCGCTAATTGAAATTCATAGTCATTTTGCCCGGCTCTACCGGTTTATATCCATTTTTCATAGCACTTTTTCCATGGCTGTGAAACGTGACGTCATTTTGCTGCGATCCCAATTTTGGTTTACGTGTTACCGTATAAGTTTCTTTTGTGCGATGACCGATGCGCGATACCGTTAACGGTGTTTGAGTGCAATTCGATTTTGGTCGCTGCATTCAGGCGACGAATCTACCAATCCACGCAGCGCAGACGACCGATCGCCATTTTGTGTACTAGTCTCGATCGCAAAATACTGGGGTTTTTTGTTTCCAATTTTTTGTCAATAAAGAGGCAAAATGGAGGACACAGCTATGCCAAGATTTCAACTTATGGATGACATTCTGCTGCAAGACTTAATCGATTCTGCTGATAGCAAAAATACGAAGTATGCAGTAAAATACGGCATTAAAATATTTGAAGAGTTCTTGCGAAATGTCAACACGGACCTCGGAGATGTAAACAGACTTCCGAATGCAGACCTGGACAAGATCCTTCAAAAATGACTTCAAAGAGATGGAAACCTAAATGGGTGAGTCAACATTTTCCTTTTTTTCGGTATATAAAATATATATTGACTGCTTTTAATATTCGAGGCATAGTGGTTTCTATAGGGTCTCGGGAAACTCACAACCTGCTATGACCCCGCGGCGCAAGCGCCTTGGGGTCATAGCAGGTTGTGAGTTTCCCTTGACCCTATAGAAACCACTATGCCTCTCAAAGCAGTCAATATATCCTTACTATTATCTTCTGTCTATCTATTTCGGATCTAAAAAAGAAGAAAAAAGAGAATTTAAAGTATACCAATCGTTAGGAGCCCCCCTCCCCCCTCCATTTCAAGAAGTTTAGAATTTATGATTTCATTTGAATCGTAGGACCACAAGGAATTGCGATCGCTGAATCATCACGCATTCTGTACATCGCCTACGATGGGGCAAAGAAAATAACGACTGTGGATATTGGACAAGGTAGCGCATTTCCAGGAAATGAGACGAACTTTGTAACCGGATTAACCGGTATCCCATTGGCTTTGGAGGTGGATGAGGAACAGGGGTGAGTTTAATCACATAATCATACTGATGGTTCGGAAGGAGAGGTGGGGTTATTAAAAGACCCACCCAGACCCTACCTTCAGTAATACCCCTCATATACAAGTCAATTCGAAATCCCTTGCTGTTTTGCACTCACTGTTTACGTGATTTACCAAATACATGATAATAATGATAATGGTGATGATGATGACGATATTACTGATTATAGAAATAATTATGATAATAATGATGATAATAGGAATAAAGATAATAATAATAATGACAATAATATATAAATGCAGCAAGTACAGGTTTGCTTTTCAATACTGATACTTAAGAGGCCATTTTTTCGCCACTGCATGCTTGACATGTTTACTTAAGGGAGTTCGCATCAGGTTTGACGATAATGCAGGAAATGTTTCATTTCTATCAATGGTTACCACTATCATGTCGGCAAAAGGATAACGTCATTAAAGGGATAGTTAAGTTCTGTTTCCAGACTCCAAATGCCTTCAAAGTGCATGGTTATTGCTCTTATTCTTATCTATGACATTTCTAGTGTCCTTTTAGGACCTGAAATTGCTATGAAGGTAGTTTTAGACCCCAAAATGTGTGAAATTTAGCCAATACGATCATACCAATTCAGCTCCATTTAAAAAAAATACGTTGACCGTTAATTAATTGATTAATTAATAATAACAATACATGGGACCGCTGGTTGTGTGTAATATAACCAACACGAAAAAGCCAACATCGGCATTGGCTGAAATACAACGTATAAGGCGCTATTTCGTTTTTTCAAATTATCGAATATTTGTGGTGGAACACAAATATTAGAAATCGTTATATTTATGGATATTTCAGCCGTCTCTGAACCGATTTCGATCTAACAAAGATGATTTTGTCATTTAAATTGCATGTTCTTTCAATTTTGACACTCAGTTTTTCATTATCTCACAAAAAATATTTGTGTAGCGCCCTCTGCAACAAAACTCAACTTTCCCTTTAACTTTTCTGATTTTCTTCATGTTGATATGAATTTTCAGGATACTCTTGACTTTTCAGATTCTTGTATTGGTCAATTGGAGGCGCGATCCTACGCAAACCTCTCGATGGATCTGGAAGCACGGAGACTGTATACCTTAACGCAGATCTAAAGAAAATCACCGGATTGAGCATTGATCTCAGCCGTACGTATTTCATGTTTAGAAGGGTTTAATAAAATGACATGTCATCTCAGATAAATGAATGGAAATTTAACAAGACAATTCATCTACACGGCTCCTTTCCACCCATGTGTTAATGGGTGTCTGGTATGATTCGAACGTCATTGTGGTTGGATTAGCATGTAGGCGACTAACTTTAATGCCCTCATTCATGGAGTGGAGAATGTGTAATCAGACGGGGATCCAGGATTTATTAGGGGGGCCCAAATTTGAAATTATGCGAGCCAAATATTGGAACATAATGGTGACCAGCAGTGACGTAATGAGCAAAAAAGCTTGGGAGGCAGACAAAACAAAATCCGCATCACCCCATTCTCTTATACATGCAGGCCCCGCTGAACGTTATTCAAAGTGGGTGGTGGAGGCTAAAGTATTTACGATCAGGTAGAGCGTAGCGTAAATTGGCGTGGGGTCAAGGGGCGGAGCCCCCGGAAACTCAGGGGGTGTGGGCATTTAATTACGGTCAGATGAGCATATTTTGATAACTTATTCATGACACTGGCAGGCAACTAATTGGCGTGGGGTCAAGGGGGCTGAGCCCGATGAATCTCAGGGATTTGAGTCATTTTATAACGGTCAGATAAGCATTCAGGGGCCCGCCTTATGCCCCCTGGTGGGGTCCAGGGGGCAGAGCCCCCGCAAGCTCAGGGGTTTTAGGCATGTAATGACGGTCAGATGAGCATATTTTGATACCTTGTTTGTGACACTGGCAGGTCACTAATTGGCGTGGGGTCCAGGGGACAGAGCCCTCGGAAGCTCAGGGGTTTTAAGCGTTTAATTACGGTCAGACAAGCGCGTAGCTAGGATTTTATTTTAGGAGGGGCGGTAGTGAGCACTTACAGAGCGCGCATAGCGCGCTCCATAATGGGGGGGGGGGTGCGGGGAGAGGCGAGAATCCCCCTCCCTCATACGTGAAGCGCGGAAGCTTTGAGGTTTCATTCAATTATTAGACAAAAAAGGCTATTCGTTGTGCTGTTCTCGACTCTTAAAGATACTATGTCCCTTTTGCAGCCAACATCGAGTTCTGTAGAATTATGAATATGTCATCTATGTCCTATCTGTGAAATTTAAACGTTAGCAGTGTCCTAATATTCAAATTATGCAAGGAAACCCGTTTACTTGCTAAACTTCACTGTCAGACACTATTGTCAGTATTGAGTGACTGACTGGCTTTTTCTTCTTCTTTGGTAATAACATACATAAAATAAGCTGTAAAGGATTTGTCTACATCAATAACCCACTTCTTGTAATGGCCAAAATTAAACTGATTGAATCTTTGCGCAGCATAAAACGTACGACCATGCGGTACAATGGTCTCAAAATCAAGACCATTACTTATTGGCTCTATAGCTCCTAAGTCAATTTGAAAACTAGTAGTCGTTATTTTCCCACTTTTTCAAGCCCCATTTTTTTAAGGGGAGTTCTAAATTAGTATTATCTTTCAAATGCCATTGGAATTTAACCTTTTCATTTTTTTGGCCTGCAAAAGGGACATAGTACCTTTAATCCTTGTCTGAATTCAGTTCCCCCCAACCCCCCCCCCCCCCCTCCTGCGCGAAGCGCGAAAGCTTTGACGTTTCATTAAATTATTAGAGAAAGAAGACGATTTGTTGTACCGTTCTCGACTCTTAATCCTTTTTCTTCTTAGGTCCTCTTCCTTTTTTTCTCCTCTTTTTTTCCCCGGCATTTTTAGGGGGCGACCGCCCCCACCGCAACTCCCCATGGCTTCACACCTGCGGTCAGATGAGCATATTTTGATACCTTGTCTGCCCCCGGAATTTCAGGGGTTTAAGGCAATAAATTACGGTCAGATGAACATATTTTGATACCTTATTTGTGACACTGGCAGGACACTAACTGGCGTAAGGTCCAGCGAGCGAAACCCCCAGAAGCTTTGGGGTTTTAGGCATTAAATTATCGTCAGATTAGTATGCAGGGGTCCCCCTTAGGGCCCTAGGTGGGGTCGAGGGGGCGAAGCCCCCGGAAGCTCAGGGGTTTTAGGCATTTGATTACGGTCAGATGAGCATATTTTGATAACTTATTCATGACACTGGCAGGCAACTAATTGGCGTGGGGTCAAGGGGGCTGAGCCCGATGAATCTCAGGGATTTGAGTCATTTTATAACGGTCAGATAAGCATTCAGGGGCCCGCCTTATGCCCCCTGGTGGGGTCCAGGGGGCAGAGCCCCCGCAAGCTCAGGGGTTTTAGGCATGTAATGACGGTCAGATGAGCATATTTCGATACCTTGTTTGTGACACTGGCAGGTCACTAATTGGCGTGGGGTCCAGGGGACAGAGCCCTCGGAAGCTCAGGGGTTTTAAGCGTTTAATTACGGTCAGACAAGCGCGTAGCTAGAATTTTATTTTAGGAGGGGCGGTAGTGAGCACTTACAGAGCGCGCATAGCGCGCTCCATAATGGGGGGGGGGGTGCGGGGAGAGGCGAGAATCCCCCTCCCTCATACGTGAAGCGCGGAAGCTTTGAGGTTTCATTCAATTATTAGACAAAAAAGGCTATTCGTTGTGCTGTTCTCGACTCTTAAAGATACTATGTCCCTTTTGCAGCCAACATCGAGTTCTGTAGAATTATGAATATGTCATCTATGTCCTATCTGTGAAATTTAAACGTTAGCAGTGTCCTAATATTCAAATTATGCAAGGAAACCCGTTTACTTGCTAAACTTCACTGTCAGACACTATTGTCAGTATTGAGTGACTGACTGGCTTTTTCTTCTTCTTTGGTAATAACATACATAAAATGAGCTGTAAAGGATTTGTCTACATCAATAACCCACTTCTTGTAATGGCCAAAATTAAACTGATTGAATCTTTGCGCAGCATAAAACGTACGACCATGCGGTACAATGGTCTCAAAATCAAGACCATTACTTATTGGCTCTATAGCTCCTAAGTCAATTTGAAAACTAGTAGTCGTTATTTTCCCACTTTTTCAAGCCCCATTTTTTTAAGGGGAGTTCTAAATTAGTATTATCTTTCAAATGCCATTGGAATTTAACCTTTTCATTTTTTTGGCCTGCAAAAGGAACATAGTACCTTTAATCCTTGTCTGAATTCAGTTCCCCCCAACCCCCCCCCCCCCCCTCCTGCGCGAAGCGCGAAAGCTTTGACGTTTCATTAAATTATTAGAGAAAGAAGACGATTTGTTGTACCGTTCTCGACTCTTAATCCTTTTTCTTCTTAGGTCCTCTTCCTTTTTTTCTCCTCTTTTTTTCCCCGGCATTTTTAGGGGGCGACCGCCCCCACCGCAACTCCCCATGGCTTCACACCTGCGGTCAGATGAGCATATTTTGATACCTTGTCTGCCCCCGGAATTTCAGGGGTTTAAGGCAATAAATTACGGTCAGATGAACATATTTTGATACCTTATTTGTGACACTGGCAGGACACTAACTGGCGTAAGGTCCAGCGAGCGAAACCCCCAGAAGCTTTGGGGTTTTAGGCATTAAATTATCGTCAGATTAGTATGCAGGGGTCCGCCTTAGGGCCCTAGGGCCCTCTTTTCCTTTTTTCTTTCCCTTTCCTTCCTTCTCTCTTATTTTTCTGATGGGGGGGGGGGGGGGAGGGGGAGGCAACAGCTTAGGAGGAAAGGCCCTTTTAGCCCCCCCCCCCCCCTACCCGATATCTTTCTTCCCCCTTTTCTTTTCGTCTTCCTCTTCTTTCTTTCCCTTTCTCTCCTCTTTTCCTTTTCCTTCTTTTCCTTCCCTCTCTCTCCCCCCTTTTTTTGCGGGAGGGGGGGGGGCAAGGTCCTCTCGCCCCCCCCCCCCCTGGATCCGCGCCTGTGTGCACTGTATTGTGCAGAATGTTGATATAATCCAATGACCGGGGTAATAATAATACTGTAAGCGCTTTGGTTAATTGATTGTACAGCACCTAAAAAGAAACAGGTATTATCATTTTTGTTTAAATATACTATGAATTATGATAATTTGCTTTGTATCTTCGAAATATCATTTCGGTAACGAAAATTGTAACGATTATCAAATATTAAGGCACTTTTAGAACCTAGACAAAGATATGAATATGGTGAGAGAATGTTTGACAGGGTAGGCATATACTTGTTATAATTGTGATCAATCACCTAGAACACACATGCAGTATCTTCCAGTTGTACGCAATCTTGTCTTGTCTCCTCAGACTTTGATTTTTAATCCACATTGATTGTTGTGTGTTTTGTCATATTTTTGTCCAACTAAATATTAAATTCTTAAGAAGAATATTTTTTCTTGTTTCCTTGTGAGATTTGCTTATTTTCTATGTTTTGTCAGGAGATCCCCGACGTCTATTTTTCTGTGACTTTATTGTGGAACGAACTTTCTACAAGGACTTAAACCAAACTCTCACGATGGCTCACGAGCTCACAGGCTACATGAATGACACTGACATCGATGGCGATGAAGAGCGAGAAGAACTGCGTGATATAAGCTACTTCAATGGCACCCTCTACTGGACGAAGCAAGACAGTCCCAAAGGCATCGCTGTCATGACTAATTATGATCAAAGCAGTCCATCATTCGACATCAAAGAAACCAGTGAGATTAACATACCCGTTCGATTGCTCATCATTAATGTAGATCCATGATCACTATTTGACAGAACGGAGCCCGAGGTCTATTGTTTAATTGATTCAGCGCAGTCAACATTGTCATGTAAGATATGACATGGAAAACTACCGAAGAAAAAACACGGCTTTTTTTTTTTCGTTATTGGTTTGTTTAATGTAAATTAATGGCAACAAATGTCATGCGCCTATTCACAGAGCTCATAGAAATGTGAACTTATTGCACTTTAAGATTACGTCACTATAATGTGTATTTGTGTGCCCCCAAAACAGTTTTTGCTTATTACGCCACTGCTCCCTCGTCCCAAAAAAAATCCCACTCTCCGCTGTGGCTACACATTATTGAGAGTGACATATTGAATTATTGCAGGCTTTATTTTCTAGAATGTAGGCTAATTCTGAAGTTATCGGGGTATTTTGGAGGAACAATTAAAAGGATACGTTCTTTCTTGTTCATGTAATGTCTTGTTGATGTTTGCTTTTAATTGATATGCTCCTTTTATATTCTGTTTTGCTTTTCAATATATAATGTAATGGAACCATGTAAACCTCGAGAAGCGAACCGTAATTTTCAAACATTGTTAGTAACAAGTCTGTATGCATGGTATAGGTGATAGGTTATTATCATGCTTGCTCGGATACTAGCTATCGAAATGTCCATACTTATAACTAATAATTTAGATCTTGCCCCCCCCCCCCCAAAAAAAAAAAAAAAAAAAAAAACATGAAAAAATAAAGTCATATGTTACAATGTACAGAATCTGAATGCAGTATCGTAATTTGTTTAGGATGCATACATGTAACTTGAATTATCGAATTATTTACCTAGATAAACAGATTAGAGACACTTGTATACAAATCACTATCAATTGTGTGTTAATCATATAAATACTTGTACATAATATATCAGTATATTGATAACTTATTTTTTGTCAAATTTGTTGTTCATAATTTATTGTTGTGTAATTATGATATTTTGAATATCTTTTTCATTCTGTAACGGGAGATCCAACTTCACAGGTTTTCGCAACCTTCATGGAAAACCCCGTATATAACCTTTGTAAATATAGTTAAAATTTACTGTTACTTTCTATACTTTGATTTTTGTCTCGCCTGCGTAGCAAAAAGCGAGACATAGGCGCCGCTTTTCCGGTGACGGCGGCGACGGCGACGGCGACGGCGACGGCGTCGTTTTTGAAATTGTAGTATAATTTTGAAAGTATAAGTTCGTATTTAATGAAACTTGGACCAAAGGGTTATCAAGTTTTCCAATCATGTGAGTAAAATTTCAGGTCACAAAGTCAAGGTCAAAGGTCATTTCAGGTCAACAGACTGGAACTATGTTGTGGCATCATCATCGAAAACTTAACCTGAGGTTAAGTTTTTGAATTTTGAATATAATTTTGAAAGTATAAGTTTGTATTCAATGAAACTTAGACTAAAGGGTTATCAAATATCCTCAATCACGTGAGTTGAATTTCAGGTCACTAAGTTAAGGTCAAAGGTCATTTCAGGCCAACAAACTTAGTCTATGTTGTTGCATCAACATCAAAACTTAACAAAAGGTTACGATTTTGAATTTTTATCATAATTTTGAAAGTATGTGATTAGTCTTTTAGGTGACAAAGTCAAGGTCAAATGTAATTTAAGGTCTGCAAATTTAGACTTTGTAGTGGTATCAACATCAAGATTTTGAATTTTTAGCATCATTTCAAAAGCGTGTGTTCAAATTCCATGAAACTTGTACGCAAGGGTTATCAAGTATCACAAATCATATGACGCAAATTCCAGGTCACAAAGTCCAGGTCAAAGGTCATTTTAGGTCAGTAGACTGGATTATGTTTTCACAACTTAATATGAGAATTAATAAATCAATTTTTATTGTTTGTTCATATTCCATTAAAGTTATCAATCTTGGTACAAATTATAGTAAATAATTGTTCTGATGATTCTTAGCCAATATTCACTTCAAAATGCTGATTTATATACAGAGGTTTTCAATTTTTGTTCATGTTTTTGTTCTTAATTTTTTTTTTTTTTTTGGCGGGGGGCTGCTAATGGGCCACCCTGCCTATAAATAATGTTCCAACCTCAATTTTTCATCATATCGAATTGCGTAATGCAGGCGAGACCGCTGAGAATGTTTCCCTTGTTACATTGTGAAATAAATTGAATTGAATTGAATTGAATTGAATTGAACCTCGAGATGTGAATCGTAATTTTCAGACATTGTTAGTAGCGAGTTCTTATGCATGGTATAGGTTTTTCAATCTCGCCCCACCCCCCATCCCCCCCCCCAAACAACAAAAAAGCATGACAAATAAATGTAGTCAAATGTTACAATATATAGAATCTGAATTACCTTTGAGCAGGTTGGTTAACCGATTAGAGACATTGTATACAAATCACTACCAATTGTGTTTTTATCATATAAATACTTGTACATAATATTTCAGTATGTTGTTAACATATTTTCTTCAAATTTGTTGTTCATAGGCATTACTGACCATGACAAAGATCTATTCGTCTGATATAATTACTGTGTGAACATTAATATACCCTCATCAGTTTATTGAATGTTTTGAGTGGGATTCGTTTATAGGCCTATATGTATGTACATGTACATATACGTATATAATATATATGTTGCAAAAATTTACATAATAGCTTTCAACCCTATTTTGATGTTGCTTGCTGTGAGATGAAATTAAAATTTACGTGATACACGTTAAAAAAAGAAACTCCATTGTAATGATTGGGCATTATGTTTTGAAACCAAAAAATGCTATGCGGTTGGAAGAAGGTTAGCAAAGGGGAACGATTTCCGAACAGTACATTGTTCTGTATGTTTATGGTTTCATGGCTGTATAATAATATTCGATGAACTTTTAATGTTTTTCTGTGAAGAAATATTGGAAATTTAGATACAGAAAATACACCCTAAATAAATACAAAATATCGATAGTGCAAGTTTGGTTCAAATAGAAATGAGATGAGAGAATGATCACCATGGCTACCAGAAGTGCAATGCATCGTGCACGACATATATAATCATCATTATTTATTCAATAAGCCATGTCATGAGCACCTCGATTCGAGGCCAATAATTTATGTAAACATGCAAAGAAAGAAGAAAATGGCTTTTATAGATTACGACGGGGGGGTGTTAAGGGGGGTAAGGGGGGTAATAACAATCAATTTGCCTCAAATAATTTGTATTTTCCATTTTAATTCGTAATCCACTCACATTTTGTATCATTCTACCCCATTAATTTATTTGTCCCCTTTTTTTTTGCTTAAATATAATTTTTCTCTATCATAAATTTAATTTCAAGGCAAGAATGTTATGAATTTGATCTAGAGTGTATCCCTGTTTCAACACATTTTAAAGTTGGCATCAATCCTTCGGGGAGTGCTGCAGCATGGATGCTGCCACTAAAGACCACTGGTCACGATAGGGGCGGTATAATAATATAGGGGTCTTAAAAGATAGATGAAAATAATGCAAGGAAGACAATTTATTAAGCAAAAGGGGTGTGTTGTTAGAGGGGTCAAATCGATCTTCCTTTTTTCCTTCTCCCATTTTTTACCTGATAAGTATTGCGATTTTATGAGGGAGGGGTTTTAATGTGCCCCTCCCCTTTATTTATGCCACATTGAGAAGAGAACAGATATTGGTTTAATTATTTATTTATTGAAACATATTTATAGATGATATAAACATAATCAACGAAGCATGTTTCCCCTTCATGGTCCCGATTAAGAACATACAACATTTAAAAAGAATCAAATAGAGCAAAAAATACAGAAATAAATAGATGCCCATTACCAGGCGCGTACGCAGGGGGGGTTAACCCCCCCCCCCTTTAGTTTTTTGTATGTGTGTATTTTTGAGCAAAACCCCCCCCCCTTTTTTTTTTTTTTTTTTTTTAATTAAAACAAAAAATAAAATAAAATAAAATGATACCAATAGCTTACCTAAAAAAGTGACCTTACCCCCCCCCCCTACGGAGCAAAATGTCAAATTTTCAAATTTCAAACCCCCCCCCCCCCCCCCCCCCCCCCCCCCCTCCACGCTTATTCAGCGGCTGGCTGAGTCGTTGCGATTTTTTTGGAACCAAACAAAAAAAAGTGTCCTCTTACCCCCCCCCCCCCCCCCTACCCATTCTACTACAACTACTACTGAATGTAAAAATTGTACGCTCCGTTCTAAGAAGAGATTATAAATTGCCGGGTCGTAGATAATGTTCCTCAAATTTCATCGATAATGATCTTTTGCTACGATGAAAGTGATTAAGAATTCATCATAGCTACAAATGAAGAAAACATTGTGAAGAAGCATCTCTAATACATAATCTCCAGTTCTGGTAATGGTGAAAAAAAACATTGAAACAGTTTCTATTTAAATTCACACCAATTGTTAAGCAGTACAAATTAATGACTCTTGCTGAAGGAATTTGAATGAAATCGTGTAATTGCAGAGAAAAAAAGCAAAAAAAAAAAAAAAATTCTTCCACGGTCGGGGTTTGTCCCAAACCGAATCAAAATTTAGTCTGTTTGGCTCCCTCTTGCGGCAATAACTCGATATAATTCTCTCGGTTGGCGATTCAGATCATTCACGCCGAAAGCCAACCCAGCACACAGAAAACGCTCTACTGAAAACTTCCGCATTACTATCATTTCTTCAGGCCCACATAGTTTTCTAAATCTCCCAACACTCTATATAATTATGGAAACAAACTTACGCTAAAAAACGATGTGGGAGAGAGAGAGAGAGAGAGAGAGTGAGTATAAGGGGAGAGGGAGAGAGAGAGGGAGAGATATGGGGGGAGAGAGAGAGAGAGAAGTTTCCCAAGGATTAATCTCAACATTACCGAAGACACGTCATGATCCGACTTTGACCAGAGGAAAAGAATCATGACGTCACTTCTCACGAAAGACACCAGCAAGATGCTGTACTTTTTTTTGGCATTTCCATCGTTCCCTTTCCCCTGAAGACGATGGGAATTTGACAAGTTCAAGAATGATCCACACTAGGGCGCGTTCTAGTTTATCCTGTTTCCATGGCAACCAAGTGAAGCGATTTCCGACCCATTACAGGGGCTTTTCTCACTGGCGAAAATTTGGCGGCTTCGCGAGGTTTCGCCAGTCCTGAGTTTATGCGCCATGTTTCGTTTATGTTTTTGAGTAAAAACCAACGAAAACAACAAAACATGAAACATTTGGAACAATATATACATACTTTTGCCTGTATACACTACTCATGATGTCGATGATATTGAAGTGTTTGTGACATAATTGAGGTAAAACGCAATTTTCCCTGAAGACAACTTGAATAAAGATCCATTATCGGACCGGGTACTTCTATTTTCTTTCGTGGATTACCTTTCAAGAAAATAAGTATACAGGACTAATGTCAATAGGGGACAACATCTCAAATGTTGAGAGAAAGTAATAAGATACAAATGAATATGTGTAAATCCAGTTTGTGGGAATAACCCTCCGGGTACTAGATGCATCTAATCAGTGAATAAAAAATACGATGATGAAACGGTATAGTACTGATTTTAGGTTTTGTTTTATTACATTTTGTTCGTTTTATTTGTCTTGTCTTTCATAGTTGCTGTCATTGTCAAGTTTGGTTCATTTTTTTCTTCTCTCTTTCTCTCTCTCTCTCTCTCTTTTGATTGGATATTAATCTCGGTGGTAGAGGATTGTAGGGCAGTGTGAAGGGGCCTTTGAGCTGTGTCAGGTCTACCCTCTAGGCTGTGATTCAATATCCGTGTTATTTCTTGTGTGAAGGTTAGAAGCAACTCCTTGAAAGATGATGATGATGATGCCGACCCGAACTACATGTACATGTACATGAATTAAAAGGTAAAACAATGTGATCGCAAAGTCTTTCGAGGAATCACCTATAGGGTCTACTGTCATATGAAGGTTAGAAGCAAGTCCTTGAGAGATGATGATGATGATGATGATGAGGATGATGATGATGATGATGATGATGCCGACCCGAACTACATGTGCATGTACATGAATTAAAAGGTAAAACAATTTGATCGCAAAGTCTTTCAAGGAATCACCTATAGGGTCTACTGTCATATGAAGGTTAGAAGCAACTCCTTGAATGATGATGATGATGATGATGATGATGATGATGATGATGATTATGATGATGATTATGATGAGGAGGAGGATGATGCAGACCCGAATTATATTAAAAAGGTAGAACAATCTGATCGCAAAGTCTTTCAAGGAATCACCTATAGGGTCTACTGTCATATGAAGGTTAGAAGCAACTCCTTTAGAGATGATGATGATGAGGAGGATGAGGATGATGATGATGATGATGATGATGATGATGATGATGATGATGATGATGATGATTATGATGATGATTATGATGAGGATGAGGATGATGCAGACCCGAATTATATTAAAAAGGTAGAACAATCTGATCGCAAAGTCTGTCAAGGAATCACCTATAGGGTCTACTGTCATATGAAGGTTAGAAGCAACTACTTGAAAGATGATGATGATGTCGTGTCCAACCAAAGAAGAAAGATAAAACTCAAAGTAATTGCAAAGACTTTCGAGAAATCTTCTAAAGAGCAATTTCAATATCCTCTGTTGTATTACAAAATTGTAATCTCAATTGTTTCGTACACTTCAAAAGGTGATGGACACGGCAGTCGGCAGATGTTTCCTAAATTTGATTTCTCGAGAATCTTTGCGAGCGTTTTTATTACATTCTCTTTATATCATACCTCTAAAAATCATATCCATTGTGTGTGCTGGATTGACAAAGTTTCGATTTGTTTGTTTGTTCGTTTTTTGTTTGTGTTTTCAATTAATCAGCTACTCAATTGACCTTTCTTTATATATTGCATAAGTTGTCCGTGAGGTTATCCCTTATTGTTTGTTGCTTTTGTTCGTTGCAGTTGTCTTTTCACCAAGGTATGGCTGGTTATGCACATACCGACGGAATATGTTGAAACAACGCGTCGGTGTCCTTGCCATTACCTTCCTCTGAATCCAGGAAAATAAACACTGTGTGACGGAGCCCGTCATCCTCCTCATTATAACAATTGTCATATGTACAACGTCCTCACAAATCGAAGAAAGAATACTCCTGTTGGAAATAATGTCACGAATCATCCATTCACGTCAATAAGATATTTTAAGCAGAAGCGATTCATTACTTCCTAATATGTTGTTTATGTCTATCCGAGGGTTTTATTTTCCTCTGATGTTTTTCGCCAAGAGGGAGAAGCGACGAGGGGAAACGAGCATTTAATCCAGATGGATTCACAGTGACGCAGAGCTTAAAGCCTCGCCTGTATTAAAATAGATATTGATGTGTTATGAAAGGAACCCTTAATACAGTTGAAGAGCGGATGGAGGGATGCGGAACTGCCCCCTATCCCGTCCCACTATTCCTGCATGTTGGTCTCGTTTCACAATGGAAGCTAGTTACTATATGAACATAGTATTTTCCTTTCCAAAAAAATGAAAACATTAAACACCTGTTTGGAAACACTGAGCACTAATCTTTTGCCCAGCCCTTAAACATCGTTGTATCTTCTCTTTCTCCATCTCTCTCTCCCTCTCTCTCTCTCTCTCTCTCTCTCTCTCTCTCTCCCTCTTACTCTCTCTATATATCTCCCCTCTCTCTCTCCTCCCCCTCCCTCTCACTATCCATCTTTAAACTGTACCTCTGCCTGTCTCACATACCCTCTCTAATTATTACATCTCCCTCTAAACTTGCCCTCTTTTGTTTTCATCCATATAAGAGGGTAGCCTCTGTAGAAATTTGGCTAATTTACTTCAAATTTATCCCCTGATCAATATCATGATGTCAGAGCCCCTCTCTTTAATCCCTGCTAGATTGACACATATTTATCGCAATTACTCCTTTATATTTAGAGCATAGTGATATGAAAACATCACTCTTCTGGTGTGGGGATACTAATATCCTGTCTTGCAAATTGCTCCCGGGTGCTCAGTCCCCGCGTTCTGTAACATTACGATTGCAATATTGAAATATGGCTCAATTTCGCACCTTCTCAGCAGCGATAGATATCACCCTTTTTTGCTTTAACGTAACGGTTCATATCGTTTGCATCATGGAGCCTCGGGGTTAGAATGTTATATTTACTATTACCTTCTTTTACCGGTTTGTGTTATTCATATATCATTATTATAAACTGTGGAATATCTAAACGATAGAAATAAGGAAATCACCACCGTTAAGTACTTTTAAATCAAAGCCAAATGCAATAATTTCGTTTGACGTTGTGTTGTAGATTTAAGCACATCATGAACTCTTGCAGCGTAGTAAAATTTATATGCATAGTTTCCGCGTTTCAAATGTGCATTTTAATTTATCCTTATTTACCATTCTGTTATTTGTGTTGGTACAGAAGGTA